>SNQJ01S0104557.1:13491-38411 GCA_010110895.2 Picea sitchensis
ATCAGTCAATCAATCCTTTGACATCAATCAATCACTTGAAATCAATCAATGACATCAATCAATCAAACCATTGGCATCAATGACAACATGATCCAACACTATCACCGAAGTGAGAGATCTAGCGTCACGTGTCCAAGAAAATGACGGCTAGGATTGGATCTTACCTCTGGAGATTAGGACGACTTCTTGTCAACGACTCTGCTTCCTCCTCGGATTTTCCTCCGGAGTGCACACTTATGGATTTCATAATCTAACAACACATGTCCTTCTCAGATTGACGACCACGATTGACTCTGACAATTCGTCCTTTGGGATTTTTTCTTCACCACTCTCCACTTTTCTCTGGAATGTATTACCTCCAAAGTGAGGGATCCTCTGCCACGCGTCCCTCCAGATTCGACGATTCAAATGAACACTAACGCTCCAACCTTCGGAAGTTCAGCCTCCACCAATTCCACTTTCTCCCGGAGTGGCTTTTCTCCGAAGTGGCATATATTCTGCCACGTGTCCTTCTCAAATGGACGTCTGGGATGACTTCACAACTCTAGCCTTTAGGAGTCCTCGCACCTCCTTTCTTCAATTCTTCTTGATTACTTGAGCTCCAGAGTGCGGGATCTAGCGACACCTCTCCCTGCAGGATCAAAAACCTAGATCTTCTCTACCTCCTGAAAAATTCAGGAGTTCTTCACCCTTCTGCACTCACTTTCCCCCGAAGTGCCTACCTTTCGAATTGCATGATCAGACGCCACGTGTCTCCTGGAGATCAACGACCAGGATCTTCTCTGGGCTTCAGAGCTTCGAAAGTTTTTCTCACTCCACACAAAATTTTCACCAAAGTTCCTTTCTCCAAAGTACACGAATCTCTGCCACATACACTTCTGGATCCAATGATCTAGATTTACTTTGCCACTTCGAGCTCCAACGATTCTGCAACCATTGCTTCTAAAATATCTTGGAGTGCAATTCCTTCAGAGTCTCAGATCTTCCACCACCTATCTCTCTTGACGATGGATGGTCCTGATCCACCTCGGGACTTCGTGACTTCGATGAGTCCTTATTCATGTGAACTTACAAAGGGTTTAATTCTCATGCACTTTACCTGGATCCAACAGTTTTTGGTCCTTCACATCCAGATCCAACGGTTGGGATCTGCTCTCCTCCTCAGTGTGCTCCTCCTATCTAGACGTAAATCTAACAGTCCAGATCTCTCCTTACATCTGATCCAATGACTATTGTATCTCTTCCTCCTGATCTTATGCGTTCTCCCGAATTTGGGAAAATTTCAAGTATTCAAAGGCTATGGCCTTTGAACCTCCTCTTGCAAGCCCGACTCTTGGGTCTTGACTTGTGATTCCTTAGAAGAATTTCATGTATCCTCCTGGAAACCCTGCGCTCTTCTTTTGATCTTTCAAGCTTGAAACAAGTTCGCTCCTACGCACACTCCTTGCGTTGTCTTGAATCTTCAAATGTTCTCAACACTTGTCTAAGTGTTGTCCTGGTGCACTCCTTGCACAGGTCTTCCTCCAAAATCCTGAACTCTTTCAGGTTCACTAACACACTCCTTGTGTTCTCTCAATGAACACTTGTAGAGATCCTTCCCAGAGTGTTCAACAACTCTATTTTCTTCAACTTCTCCAACACTTCAGAAGGTGTTGGTCATGTGCACTCTTTGCACTTTCTCAAAGCACTCCTTGTTGATATTTTACTTCATATGGTTCAACAAATCCGAAGTATCTCTCCTGTCTGTTTACCAGAATGTTCAATAACTTTGGGGTGTGTTCCTCTGACACTTCTCTTCTCAGAACTTAAGACATAGTTCACCTATGCACACTTGCACCTACTCAATGCCCTCCTGGAAGAGCTCTACAAAGCTTTCCGACAACTATGTCTTATGTTCCTTCTCTACACAGTTCCTCATCCAAGGTATTCAGTAACCTTGAGGCTCCTCCCTGAGTCTGTAAACTATTCTGGTGTTCCCTCCTAGCACGTTCTCCCTTGAACTCGAAGCAGAGTTTAGATAAACACTCCCTATGTTGGCTCACAGAGTTCTCAACACTTTGTCATGCACTCCTTGCATTTAGCCTAAAGAACCCAGAAATAATCCATCAAACTCACAGATAGATAGTGAATTCTATCTTCCTCCTACATATGAAACCTATCACATACATCTACATCATATGCACACATAAACACACAAATGGCATTCATAAAACACACATTCACCACACAAAAACTCATAAACATTGAAATATTCTCTTTTGTATTAATGTGAATGTCAATTACAATATGTGCCCAAAATCTCGGACTGCAATAGAGTCTTGGCTCTTCTCTCCTCTTGGCTTACAATGTTTTTTCATCAACTTTCAACAGCCTCTACTGGGCATATCATACAAAGCTTTATAAAAGAGGAGACTCATTGAGTCTTTCCCTCCAACTACACTAGTGGTGTCTAATCACCAACAAAACACCTATCTACCGAGGCTTATTACATTGAATGACCATGAATATTTCAGATCTTAGGCGATGCTCAATATCTGTACAACTCATACCTCATTAAAGGCCTTTCTATCTACTGTCTCTACAAAGGCATCAACTCAGTTCTTCCAACCTTACAACATTTAATTGCATTTAAATTACATTGAATTTTTAAAATTGAGGGCAAAATGAGAGGGTTGGTGCCTCTCCCCTCCTTGAATGTGCTTTGATGTGCTAGAATGTTGGTGCATTGCTGAGGTGGAAAGGATGATCCTACATCACTTTTCAACATTTCTTTGCTCATCACAAGTGTCAGAAATGCATTATGTGGTGCATATGCATTCTATCAAATGCTAATAATATTTTAAAATATTCAAGTGTTTACAAACATGACTTTTATTTGTTTTTGTGAGCGTGTGCACATACAATGCATTATGATCAGTTAACTATTTTTGCAGTTATTGAGACTCTATACAAAGTCTATTGGCGTCAATATCATATCCATACATACGAAAAAAACTCTGGTAAGAATTGTTAGCTTTTCTTTATATCTCCTTTTTCACATTTGCAAAAATTAATATCATTATCAATGCAAGTTGGCATTCAAGGCCAATGCTAATTTGTTTAGAAGGATAATCTCTCTTAGATTTTATGTGTGTTTTTTCAATGTAATTGAGGTTTATTTCTTTCGAAGTAGAATATGTATATGCTTTAATTACCATGCAAAACTATGATTAAAAAAATGATATTGTTTTTGTGATGCTCACATAAAACATTGTTAATATTGCATTGATCACATGTTATCTTGCCCCAACAAGTTTAAGAAAATTAAATGGAATATTTCTTCTTCTAATTGGTATGTTTCTATTTAATTAATTGCATGCAAAATTTTGTATGTTTTATTCAGGTAGAATTTGTTAATGGTATTGCAATGGGATCAGGTGCAAGTCTAGCAGTAACATGCACATTTTGAGTAGTCACATAGAACATTGTAAGTTATTTATATCCTCAATGAAAACTTTCCTCTTCTTATGTAGATGGATCATAGATATCTTTCCAATTTATAATGCAAGTAGACTTCCACCACAAAGTTAGATTGAGATGGTGCTAGAATTTCAATGGAATATCTAGTGGACACTAATTCATTCTTATGAGTTTGGTTTATATGAATCTTCACCTAATAGGTGAAACAAATTTACATATTTTTAGAACTACAACCTCTATACAAGCGAATATTGGGGTATAAATTATACATCTTTGGAGAGAGTGGTGTTATTTTGCTAGGTTGCAACAAGACTATTTGAGTGCAATATCATGTTGTGAGATTATTTAGAGAAGGTAAGTGATTTTTCCATTTATTTCTCATTTCTAAAGGAGGGAGGCTTGTTGATTGAAGGAAAATGAATTGGATAATCCCAAGAGAAGACCACCCCAAGAAGAAGCATAATTTAGAGAGCCATATCTCCATAGGTATAATTTAATTTTTACCTCTCTTTCTTCATCAACAAAATATTTACTCTTCCCCATGTGTTCGATGTTTTATTTATGCTATTGGTGATTTTAGCATTTCATTTTCATAGTAACAATGATATTTTTCTATATTTAGGGATTTTTACATGCAATGCATGCTAGGGTTTCAATCTATTTCATTACATAGGTTAGAGAGATAATATTCTTTTCCATCCCAAGGAGAAGGTCTTCTTGTTTTTCGAATGCTTTTCAATTCATTCTAGAATGGTTTATGCTCTCAACACTATCTCCTCCAATGTAAGTAATTGAAGATAATACCTTTGGGATCTTTCTACAAGTGAATTTATCCCTCTCTCTCCCCTTCTTAAATTTTATTGTAAGGAAAGTATGTAGACCACCATTGTATTATTATAATAGGGACCAACCACCTTTATGGGTTGAGAACAACTACTTAACACACACACACACAAAACAAAACAAAAAAATCCACAAGAAATATTAAAGTATTACAAATTATGCACAAGTAGTAGAATGTGTCTCCCACCAATTTCTAGTAGTGAGAGTATACCTTGAATACCCAAATACATGGACCAAAGAAATGAGACATCATAATTCTTCCCAATATGAACAACATTAAAAGACACATAGTTGGGCTAATAAGGATAACCACTAGATTATTTTCCACAAAATGGGGGAAATGTAATCCAAGTCATGATATGGTAGGTTGGAAGCAATTAAAACATTCCCAGGATCTCATGTAATGCAATCAAAATGCTTACAAGATAATGAAAATAGCGAACAATAAATGTGTTACTATAAAGTCTCTAAGAATGATACTTGCAATAGAATATGGGAACCCTACACCCATAATTAACATAGTTAAAAAAAAACATATAAGGATTAGTGTGCATGCACATAAGAATAACATAGTAAATTAAAATTGAAACTATGAATGTTGATAATAGTCCAAACCTAGAAATCCTTGATGGTTATAGGTTTGGCCTGGCTCATGCGGCTACCAATATGTCGAAGTAATGCCCATTGGTGCCAACCTTCATCATTGGAAGGAGAATAAGTTAGTTAGATGTTGAGAAAAAGAGAATGCATGTGATGACAACACCAAGTAGAACTAGTTAATAATAGCTCATATACTGGTTGAGGAGCATAATAGAGCTTCACCACAACTATGAGAGAGGTCATGTGTCCATTGTAGTTGTGGTCATATTAAAAGGAAATGTAAGGAAGGGGGTCCATTGCATCTATTGGGATTGGTAAGAGAACATATGTTCATAGCCTTCAATTGCTACATTTCATGAGTCATTGTGTACATATTCACTATTTTGATCCCCCACAAGAGTTCCATTGTGGAAATGACTTGAGAATGACAAAGAGGATGTTAAGATTAGGAGCTTCATAGAGGAGCTACAAAGTGACTTGATAGAGGGAAGGAGTATTGTCAAGGAATGATACCATGCCTGAAGTTGGGGATATATGACTTAGTCACATGGAGGTCACTACATGAAACATTAACTGTGCATGGCATCTCATTCAACCTAGTCAAGATGGAAAATGCATATTGCACCAACCATCATCTAGCAAATTTGGATGGTATTATGTTCCCCTGTCATAAAAAACATAGGTGAAATTCATAATATAAATGTCTAATGCATGCATTACTTTCACCATCCAACTCTTAAATCAAATAGAAATGATAGATATATACAAATATATAAGATTCCATACACTATTAAAAACAATTCTAGAATAATAAGCCACATCACAATATTACATGAATAATTTTAAAATACAAGAAAATGAAAAAATCTAGTATACAAAAATACTTACTTGAATGGAATAGGTGATCCAAACCAATTAAGCTGTAAGAGTAATGGGTTCTAATATAATAATAATGGCTAATGTGTATAGTAGGAATGGATTTCCTAATAGCAAGAGAGATACAACAATGTGTGTTTCATTCAATGTAGGAGACATTTAAAGGAAAATCATGGGGTTATTGGTAGCATAAGAAAAAGTGAAACTAGAATGGTTCTTACAACAACAAATCCCTTGGGGTGAGAGGTAGATGAAAGGTTCCATGCATGGAGCGAAGAAATATGCCATTATTTCCATGCTAGTAGGTGTAAGGTTTAATAGAATGTAATATCTATGCCAAATTTAAAGGAAAATCATGGGGTTATTGGTAGCATAAGAAAAAGTGGAACTAGAATGGTTCTTACAACAACAAATCCCTTGGGGTGAAATGTAAATGCAAGGTTCCATGCATGGAACGAAGCAATATGTCATTCTTTCCATTCTAGTAGGTGTAAGGCTTAATAAAATGTAATATATATGCCAACAAATTTGAGGCTTCATGAAATCTAAACTATATGCCAACAACTTGAAGGCTTGATGGAATGTAGGTTCTTTTCTCATGATGTGTGTATGTATTATATTGGAAATAGTTTTCTTGATTCAGTTCCTGTGAGCATGCTTCTGCATTCCTTGATGAAGGAATCTTGGATTTGGTAAAAATAAAATGTTGCCTTGTGCTTCCATAGTGTAGGATACCAAAATTGAGTGGGGTCTTCTTCAAAATTTATGTTTCCCCTCGAGAGCATGCCCTCAATTGTATTACAATAAACAAGAGTGAGAACCAAATAAGAGGTCATGTAGAACCTCTTAGTGTGAATAAAACTATACAATTGATGGGAGATATCGTTCGATATGACTTGGGCCCAATCAAAGATAACACCTATCATTTCTGAGTAATGGAGTATATAAAGAACATACCTGGGGACATATGTTATTGTATCTTGACCCACCAATCATGTGAAAATCCAGGTGAATTATTTAAACGATTGAGCCAACATGAATGTGTTGATTTCATCGATGTTCGAGGATCTGACTAGGGGCTAAAACAAGAATTCCTTGAGTAAAATCATCCCACCACCTTGAGCGTCCAAAAAAGATTCTTCTTCAGGACTCTGTCTAGTGTCAGGAAATGTAGCTTCTTTCTGAATGTATTCAATGTTAAATGGATAGAAGTTCTTATGCTTTCCTTAACCTCAATGAGTTAATGGTTTGAATCAAATCTCTTAGCACACTCAGTGACCCATTCTCTGAAATCGAATGCCTTAGGCAAACATATAGATTTTACTATCCATGGCATCCAAACTTTGTTCTTGAGCTTGTCTTCCTGAGACAAGTCAGAATACCACTTATATTCTATAGGCCATTCAAAATCCTTACTTTCATGAGCCAATGAATTTACTGTGTCTCCACATAATGATTCTTTTTTCTTCTTGTTTGCCATCATTTTCCACTTTCAATGCACTTGGGTAATTGTGAGGATTATGTATATAACTTTAATTTCTTGTTTGATAGGTACCCCTTAGTCACACATTAGGGCCAATTCACTGTTCGAATTTTCACCTTCATATTTTTGGTGCATGTTGCTCATTAAATGTTAACTATCATTTGTTTACATAGTGATAAGGGGAAATGTGCGAGAATTAATCCTCATTAATTAACAACAATCATTCTCGTCATGTGGGAGTTGTGTGATGTATGTGACAATATTACCTCAGGAAAAACCAATCTCATCCTACATGGATGATGGGTGTTGGATCACATATCATGCGGGTTGTGGGAATCAAGAAATCGCGTGGCATGCAAATTATGGGACGGAGGACAATGTGAGGGAGTTGCATCAGGTTATCCTTCCACATGAGCCACCTTAGTATATGAAGAAAGAACGTAAGTGTAGAATGTGGGATGTGGGACGTGGGCTTGAGGGTTTGCGAGATGTAGGCTTGCGGGTTTGTGGGATGCGGGGATGAGGGTTTCCAGGATGTGGGTTTCCAAGATGCAGGTTTGCAAGATTGTGGGTTTGTGGTTTGTGGGCTTGTAGGTTTGCAGATTGTTGGGTTTTGTGGAGTTTATTGGGCTTGTAGGTTTGCAAGAAACTTTGGTTTGTGGGTTGTGGGCTTGTAGGTTTGCAAGAAACTTTATGAGGGCATCACGCCCCACTTCTGCATAATAGACCTAATTGTGATTCGGTGATGCAGGATGTGGGAATTTTGCCATAACTATTAACATCCCTCATCTGCATTACTAAAATTTTAGAGGAAGGGGACCCAGAAAGGAAAAAACATACATAAGTAGAGTTAGGTAACCTATATCAACAACTTTCGGCAATTAGAAGTGTTTTTGGGTTATACTTCAAGACCAAAAAGTGGGTTTAACTAAGATATTCGCAAAAACACTAATGTCTCTTGTAGTTATGATTGAGACTACCTTTAATAATGTCATATGCTTTTTAATAACATTTAACTTTATCATATACATGAAATCAAGTACTATTTTAAGTTATCATTCAATCTCTTATTAAAAAAAAATGCATACTGTTATTTTATTATTATATATGATGATAATTTTTTCACTTTTTTTTTAAATACCTTTTAATAATATTTTTAAATAATATATTTACTATTTCTATATAAAATAGTATAATTTTATTATAATTAAAATAAAATAAGGTTAAAAACACTATTTACTTAAAAAAAAAAAAATTGAAAAGAAATCTTTATATGGAAACCATATAATGTTATTTGGTATTCCAATGTCCAATCTGATATCAAAATTTCAAAAAACAAAAAGCATGATAGTGATTGTACTTAAAAAAATATTAAGTATGATAGTCACTGTACTTAGAAAAAAAAATATCAAAATTTCAAAAAACAAAAAGCTTGATAGAGATTGTACTAAAAAAAATTAAGTATGATAGTGATTGTACTTTAAAAAAAAATTTAGGATAGTGATTATACTAAAAAAAAATAAAAAATTAAGTAGGATAGTGATTCTACTTTAAAAATTAGAAAAAAAAAAGTATGATAGTGATTGTACTTTAAAAAAAATATAGATATTAACTTTTTCAAAAACTATATATATATATATAATAATGATGATGTTACAAAAGAAATTAGAATTTAACTTTTTGTTGGGTTTTTTTATTCTAGTGTTGTCTAATTTTATTATAACTAAAGTAAAATATTATTAATTTTATTTAATTAAAATAAAATGATGTAAAAGACAATATTTACTTTCTGAAAATTATTTAAAAAAAAATTGTATACATAAATTATATCAATTGGGTGTTGGTTAGTTATTCTACGAAATAGTTTTTTTCGTTGGAATCTGACGATATAAATTTACACAAATCACTATTTTTTTTTGTTCAAAATTTATTTCTAAATGCAGAAATTGATTTAGCATGATGCAAAACTCTCGAGGCACTCGGTTTATACAAAAATAATCACTCAAATCTACGAATCCAATAATTTCTAACCGGATTTTGGGCAAATATCCCTGAAAAAAAATCATCATTTCGTAGAACCTTTAACGCTACCAATTGTCTTTAACGTCATGGTGTCCAATCTCATATCAATTTTCCTTAAAAAGTATAATAGTGATTGTACTTTAAAATTAGCATTTCACTTGGTTTGAGTTCAATTTGATATTTTTCAAAAAAATACACCAATGGTTAAGCTTGTTTTTATTCATGCTATGTTTGTACTAGTTGTTTTTTTTGATCTTGAGTTTGAGTAGTTAGATATTAAAATAGTTTTTTTGTATGGAGATTTGGATGAAGAGATATATATAGAACAACTAGATGGTTTTGTTCAAGATCGCAAGAGAAAATGTGTTTGCAAGCTCAAGAAGTCATTGTATGGCCTGAAGCAGTCTCTCAAGAAATATTACAAGAAGTTTCAAAAGTTTCAACGACATATTCATTATCTTGGTGTTATATGTTGACAATATGCTTGTTGCAAGCAAAATCATGGTTAAGATCAATAGGTTAAAGCCTTAGTTGGCTAGGACTTTTGACATGAAGGAYCTAGGAGCAATAAAACGAATTTTGGGCATGGAAATACACAGAGATGGAAAAATGGAAAGTTTTAGTTATCACGGAAGTATGTGGAGAAAATACTAATGAAGTTCGATATGAATGTTGTGAAACTTGTGAAGGTCCCTTTGGCTTCTCATTTTAGGCTTTCTTCAAAATTATGTCCTTGTAGTAAAGAAGAAAAGGATTATATGTCTCATGTACCTTATGCAAATGYAGTAGGATGTTTAATGTATGTGATGGTATGTACTAGACCAATTATTTGACATGTAGTTAGTGTTGTTAGTAGATACATGGAAAATCTAGGTAGAGAGCATTGGGAAACAATGAAATGGGTGCTTCAGTATCTAAGAGGCACTAACGATTATTGCATCACCTTTGATGGTTATAATTATACAGTCTGTGGTTATGTTGATTCAGATTTTGTAGGTGAATTGGACAAGAAGAGGTCTATTTCAAGTTACGTCTTTACTCTTGCAAGAGGATCCATTAGTTGGAAGTCAAAGCTTCAAGAAACAATTGATTTTCCACTACCGAGACATAATATATTGTTGTCTCACATGCATGCAAAGAGGCAATTTGGTTAAACGGTCATTTGGTGAGTTTGGAAGAGTACAAGACAATGTGTATATATTATGTGATAGTCAAAGTGTTATCCATTTGTCCACCAATCTAGCTTATCATAGTAAGACTAAGCATATTGATGTCAAGTACCATTTTGTAAGACACATTTTTTATGGACATGGAGTAGCTCTTAAGAAGGTCCATACTCAGGAAAATTGTGCAGACATGTTTACAAAACCAGTACCGTTAGAGAAGTTGTTGTGGAGCTTGGCTTCTCTTGGCTTGCAGAAAAGGTGATGATTGAATTTGTTGGGAGATATCAAGAAAATTGTTGTCAAGGTGGAGATTTTTGGGTGGTCACAACACATCTCTTGGCGGTTACAACTTGTTTCTTCTTCCTCAAACATGGTTGTGGTTTCTCAAGCGATTGACATTTCATATCCCTATAAAAGCTTGTGAAATGTTTGTTTAAATGAGAAGCATGTGAGGTGCTTTGTATATTGTAAGCATTGTTTTTTTCTTCACTATTTGACAAAAGCAATAAAGATAACTTGCCCCCATTTTTTTGTTGTTTGTTGTTTGTTGTTTGTTATGTTATCATTTTCTCTATCCATTAATCCATTTTTTACAGGCCCATTAACTCATTGGTTGTATACTCGGTTCTCAACAGGTTGAAACCCGTTGTAATTGGGAGGAGACACCTTAAAAATCCATCCAGCTAAGGGTTGGTGTGGCCCAGGTCGAGTGTGATCCCCAAATGATTTTGACAACTTGAATGTCCCAAAATCATGTTTTATTAGCCAAAAACTAGTCCCACAAATCACAAACACTCTAGCAAACAAAAAAAACTTTAATCTAAAACTTGTTAAATCCTAAACCACTGGACTTTATAAATCTACTTTAAAAACCAACCCATCACTAATTTCTTATAATATGCATTTTCCAAGGTCATAATTAATAATATATACAACGAAAAAACATAATATTCAATATACAATACATGCACATAATAATGTATATATCTCAAGATATGTCCATTAAAAACAATATTGCAGGACACCTCTTGTACATTTTTTTTTTCAAGAAAAAATTATCTCAAATTTATATAGAGTATAAATTTATTAAAAGCAATATTGCAGGACACCTCTTGTACACCTCTTGTACATTATGTATGAGGAGGCYCACACCTTTAAAATGTCTTAGTTTTAGTAGCTCAAGATATGTCCATTAAAAGCAATATTGCAGGACACCTCTTGTACATTATGTATGAGGAGGCCCACACCTTTAAAATGTCTTAGTTTTAGTAAACAAAATAATTATGTGAAATGAAAAACTAGGAAGAAGATTCTCCCATCAAATTTTAAATGCCAAATTGAAAGGTCCATATTTTTGTCCTCCTAAAAAATGTCATGTTCATAACTTTAACACAACATAGACCCCATTAACACAGAGGTCTAATTATTCTTAGAGGATAAAGAGGTCTAATTATTCTTAGTGGATGGAAGACTTTAAGGCCATGAACAAGAGCCCATAATGTGTGGTGAGGATTGAAAAGTGTTAATGTGAAAGAGATTGTTTAGAGCTTCCAGCAATGAAGAAAACAATTTTAGAATCAGTAATATCTATATTTTAAATACACACGAGGAGCATGTGAAATATTATTATATATTATTATAATATATTTTATTTTATTTTATTTGATCGAATGTCATTTGTATAGATTTAATTCAATAGTCTTCGTGCGAAAGAGATGGTTTGGAAATGACAGATAGACAGATTCTAAGTGGACAAAAGAATTTTTAAATTTGTAATATTTATACTTGAAATACGTATCAAGAGTATTTTATAGTATGTTATAATTATTTTGTTTGTTTGATTGTGAATGTGTATTACAGAATGGTGATAGTCCCTTCACTTTAAACTTTTATAATAATTGGTTTTTATGGTTTTTTAATTAAAATATTAATTAAATAATATTAAATTATTAATAATTTAATGAGTTAGTTTGAGTAATTGAAAGTTGTGGTTTACAAGCAAAATGTTAATTAGGTTAAATCCTTCTACATGTATATTGTAAATATTGTTGAGTTTCACTTGATGTCTTCACTAAGATAAATTGCAAAAAATGCAATCTATAGACATTTTAGATTGTATTGGTTTTATAATTTAAAATAGAGTTACATGTTTTTTTTGGTTCATGTTACTAGTGACAAACTAATGGAGAAAATGGGTCATACTATTTTCTTAGTTGTTTTTACATTGCCATTGGCATATGAAGAACTTACTTTTTATTCTCACCTTGAGATTTTTTTTTTCTTGGAAGAAAAAAAAGTATTTATTAATTAGTTTAGTTTTAAAAAAAAGTATTTGTTAATAAAGTTTAGTTTAAAAAAAATGTATTTGTTAATAAAGTTTAGTTTGTGATATATTTATTCATTTATGAGCTAATTGTTGATTGGAGTTTTGGTAAGGTATCAACACCAATCTTATTTTCACTTACAAATTTGAGAGTAAAACTAAATCTTACATGTAAAAAAGAAGTATCGTAAAGTATTTAGAATTATAAATTATAGTGAATAAGTTTTAATATAATGTTTAATGGTAACTTCATAAACTAATTTAAAATAATTGAGTATTTGAATTTTACATATATCAAAAATTTGATGATGATGATGATGATGATGATGATGATGATGATGATGATGATGATGATGATGATGATGATGATGATGATGATGATGATGATAGTGATGATGATGATGATGATGATGATGATGATGATGATGATATTGATGATGATGATGATGATGATGATGATGATGATGAAGCGTCCACCTAAGACCTAATTGGTCTATCGGACTTTAAGAGGGTAAGTGATTGCTTGAAATTCTTTAGAATTTTGTTTAAGTATGAAAGCATTAAGAGCTTTCCAAGATCACCATACTTTTTGTTGAGTTAAGAGGTTAGGAAGGTTGGTAGTGTGATTGATATTTTGAAAATGAGATCTAATATGGGTATAGGTTGGACAATCTAAGAAAGTGCTTTTCATCTTCAACCTTCCCAGTGTCACAAGGTGACACACTCTTACATCCCAAGGAGTTTTAGGAATTGACCAGCATGATTTCAACTATGGAGCTACATTGATTGTTCTTATCTTAGCAATGCTTATTTTTTTTTTCTTTACACTTGGAAAAATGAGATAGATAATTTGATCTTAGATTGAGGTTGATTATCTTTATAATACCTTAATTTTCTTTTCCTCTATCTTTATCACACCATATTTTTTCATAGAATTTTGATTTGACGTTTTTTTTAATAGTATCTTCCATTACGCAAAATGGTTTCTTCCATGATTCCCCCAATAGTTTAGCCAAGATCAGTAGTCTTTATGCCATCCTAAGCTTGAGTGGAGTGGTGGTTGTAGCTTGATTGGAAAAACAATTTTAGGTAGCCTCTTGTCTTCCATGTTGTTTAACTTGTTCTTATACATTAGGTATCTAGTTATAGCCATGCTCGATAGAAGGCTAGTTTTCTAAAGGGAGGATGGGATAAAGATTATTTCCTTTAATTTTGAGGATTATAGGTTATAAAATTCTTTTGTGTTGCTCTGCTCTTTCTCAAGATTCACGAGGAGATACTCTGTTGGACTTCATCCATAAAAAATACTTGAGGTGTAACAAAGAGTCTCAAAGAGGAGTTTCTTCTTATCCCAACTCCAAAGTTTATTTGATTTACAATTGTTTTCAAGCCCATAATAAGCTTTCCATCCCCCAATAAATCCCCTTTTCTCAATGCTATAATTCCAATTAAACTTGTGGTGAATATCAATTAGCCATGCTCTCAATAGGGGAAAGGCTAGTTTCTACAAGGAGGATGAGATAGGGTGTATTTCCTTTAATTTTGAGATTATAGGTTATAAAATTCTTTTGTATTTGCTCTATCTTTCTCCAAGATTCACGAGAGATACTACAGGCCCAGACTTCACATCCATAAAAAATAATAGGTGTAACAAGAGTCTCAAAGAGGAGTTTCTTCTTATCCCAACTCCAAAGTTTAGCTGATTTACAATTGTTTTCAAGCCCATAATAAGCTTTCCATCCCCCAATAATCCTTTTCTCAATGCTATAATTCCAATTAAGCTTGTGGTGAATATCAATTCCAAGATATTTGTATGAAGTCACTTCCTCCAAGTTGTTGTTGTCATATACAAAGGTATCATAAGGGGTCTTATTGGATTTAATAATCATGACCTTAGTCTTATCACTATTAACAGTCATACCCATATTGGAGCAAAAAATCCTTGAGAATTCTTAGTTGATTTTCAAGATCATGGAGACTTCTTGCCATAAAAATAATATCATCGACATAAAGAAGAAAATTAATGACTATACCTTATTCAATATACTGCTAAATTAATTATAAAAAATTATAAAATATAATTTTTTTTATTATTATAAATCATTTTTTAAGTAAATAAAAATATTGATATGTACAATGAACAAATGATATGTCAACGTGAACAATATGTCTTGTTTTATCGATGAATACACTTTTGATCTATAGTTTTTTTATTATATATTTTCTAAATCATGATTCGTATATTTCAACATGTCTACCGTGTAAATTTTGAACTTATTAAAAATATCTTAGTCTGTTTTTCTTTTACCATGATTCTTATATTTCACCATCTTTACAATGTAAAATTTGAACTTAATAGAAATTTCTTAAAAGACACTCAAATTTTGAACTTATTAAAAATATCTTAGTCTGTCATTTTACCATGATTCTTATATTTCAAGATCTCTAGAATGTAAATTTTGAACTTAATAGAATTTTTTTGGGAAAATTTCTTAAAAGACTCTCAATCTAGAACTTAAAAGCCATTTAAAAGAATATGACTTTCCAATTAAGAATATGTCTAAAAATATGGAATTTGAAAAAAGAGTGTTGGGAGATTAAAATCAAAGTAATAAATTTAAAGATTAAGATCAATTAAAGCGTAAAATGATAAAGTAATATATGAACCTTCAAGGTATTCTTTCAAAGAAGAAGATAAAGTGATCAATATCAAGGTATAAATTTAATGGGCAATCTTAGCCATCAAGTAATTTTTTTATGACGAATTTCTTTATAAAACTACCATTCTCATGATGTTTTATATTTATGTTTGTTCGTCATTTAAGTATTATGTATTATATGTGTTTCTATTATTTTCTTTTGTGAATACAAGAGAAAATTTTGTTGTGAACAAGGAGATGCCCAGGGGACACATCCAAACTATGAAGAATCTCCAAAACCCACCAACAATAGAAATTAATAAAAACAAGCATTGTCGAACTCATTGCATGTAAGGAACATAAATATACTCAGACAATCATGCTTCTATTATTACAACAGTTATCTAATACCTTTGTACATGTACATGCCCAACGATATAAAGGTAGCTTGGCCAATGGTGATCACAACAATTAAGAATGGGATAGGTCGATTAGATTTCAAATCATGGCATAGGCGGTCTACTATCTTCACCATCACTCTATGATTTCTTTGTGGCAAATCTCTCAAAGTACGCAGGTCATGTGCTTCCAAGAATATTCCATTTAAAACCTTCAACAATTAGGACAAGCGCTCTTGTCTTACCCTTTCATGATGGTTTGTTTTACCTTGAGGCTTCAATATCCTCTACTACCAATACTAAAGAAACTACATTAAAACTCTCAAAATCAAACAAAAAACATTTATTTCACCCAGAGAAACAAGAAAAGACACTTCTATTATTTCTATTGGACAACAAAAAAACACTTGAATCTGAGTACCCTTTCCCCAAAGGTTGGTATTTTATGTTCAATGTGCACATTCTTGGATTACAATTTGCATGATGTGATTCTCAACCTTTAAGCTTCAACGTGCATGGTGCAGGATTTCGATTTGCATGACGTGATTTGCAATGGAGATGGTTTATTTCTAATATGCCAAAAGACCCATTGTGGGAATGGTGTATGCAGATCTCGCAGTCTCATATCACATATAAATTCTTGCAATTTAGTATCTCAGATCTCATATTCATATATAAATCTAGGAGTCATATATTGTTGAGAAAATGTTGTCATTGATGTCAAAGTGGAAATGATGATGATGTTGTGGCAGTAATGATAAAGATGTAATAGTGATGATGATGATGTGGAAATGAAAAAGGGATATTGTTTGAGTATTGAAGCCATGAATCCAAGTGGAGAATCCTTTAATCCATGAAGCCAAGTAAAGAAGCCTTCAGATTGTTTGAGTATTGAATCCATGAACTCGCATTGTTGGAGTATTGAATCCATGAAGCCAAGTGAAGAATCCTTTAAGCCATGAAACTGAGTAAAGCCTTTCAACCATGAAGCCAAGAGAAGAAGCCTTGATGACATGTTGATGAAGCCTTGAGAAGACAACATGTAGTAGCCGCTTCGCTTTGAAGACAAGTCACCGTCAAAAAGCAAATTGAAGAAGCCCTGAAGCAATAATGATGTGTCCAATCTTGAAGAAGGCTTGAAGTTCCTTGAAGAAGCCTTGACATCAATGTATATAACTCCAAAGTGGTCCCTATGGCATAGCTTTAAGCATGGTCATCAAGTGGGATGAGGATAACATGGTTGTTTCCACATGCCCTCTTTGAATGGTACAGAAATGGAGACTTGAAGGACCCTTGAAGAATCCCTAAAAGTAAGTGAAGGGCCCCTGAAGTCAAGGAATAATCCCAATATGTCCAAGGTAAAGATTACAAGATGGATATTGTTGAAAGTATTATTTGTGATCAATTTGGATGTCTTATATTTGAGGGAATGGTTACCTTGAATAACTAACTCAAATGGAAGAATAAGTTACATACTGAAATATTGTTCCAATACCTTTACAATGGTATATGAAACTCCCTTTTATTCTATTGAAATGAGGATACAGGTTTTTCGTCCGGCCAACCCAACCATAAAATTGAGGTCGGATCATCTAATTTTGGGGGACATAATTAATATAAATACGTGGATATAATTTTGTGCATTTTTATGCAATCCAACGGCGACATAAAGTCCGGGAGGTGCACTCAAGGTTTTGGGGTGTCTTTCCGGTCTGCAAGAGAAACCTAAGGGGTTCTTAAGGTATTTCTTATTCTCAAGGTATGTTATAAGGTTTTGGTGTTGTTGTAAGGTTGCAAGGTTGTCGATTCATTGTTGTGGAGGTTGTGATGCTATCGCATACTCGGCTACTCAAGCCAGGATGTTGTTGTGGAGTGGATGTTTCATTAGTGTACGCTATTTGAATGGATGTTACCATCAGTGATTGTTGTCGTCAATGATTATATTTTTGGAATGATGTTATGAGGTTTGCTAGGGTGTCGTGGACCTAACTACCTAACCCCTCAAGTGGTAGAATAATATATTTCCATGTAATAAAGGTACATATTAATAAGGCCCCATAAATAAGGAGGAATAAGTCAAATGTAAGAAGACCTAATAGAAGCTTCTCGGCCGAAGGATCTTCCTCTAGATTTTCTTTGATAGATAGATTTATTCAGAGTTCTTCGATCCATCGTGATAGGTTTTTGTTTTTCGACGTTTAATTGTAAATTAGTGTGTGGTCCATCATCAAAAGTGTTTTAGAAAACAAAAACCTATGATGGATCCGTTATGTACTCTCTGAACAAAACAATGGTTGAAAAAGTCTTAGAACAAAGATAGATTTATTATAAATAGGAGTAGAGGGCATGAGAAGATTTGGTCTTGAAGATTTATTGTAATAGATCTCTACTCTATTGTAGGTTTTCCCCTCGAAGAGGTAAGTGAATCTTGTTTCCTATTAATAAAGGTTTAATTTTGGTGTTGTGGTTCCATAATTTGTTAAGACCTATGTTATCTCTACAATATTTCCATATTATGTTGATATCTCGATGTTATTCTCTTCATTATTTCTCTTTTATGCTAATATAATAGACCTAGTACCTACAAGTGGTAATGAGCACCTTCCCTTGGTAGAAAATTGTGGGTTAATCTTTTCAGGGTAGAGATGTATTCTAACTTCTTAAAGCTACGTGACATTTGTCGCTACGCATAAAACCACAATCGGGAGTAATACATAGGTTATAAGTGGTACTTAATCACACATCCGTTGGCCACCCTTGTAACCCATGTTGGAAAATTCCCCTAAGTGGTAGTGCATCGATAACACTGGGGATAACGGATCAACCTAGATATCCTTAAGCCCTCAGATAGATAAATCTATTGTCCTCTTGACTACTACCATAGTTCCATCGAACAACACCGTGAATATACCTCAAGACTGTAGCTGGTAGTATAACTAAGGGAATGGTCTAGCCTCCTTAGTTGGTGCTCTAAGATATTATCGACATTAATGGGCGGACCCCATTGCATGTATATCATAGAGATATATCACAGGGAAAAAACTTATCTATAGAACCCTTGAATACCTTAAATCCATTGGGAAGGAAACAAAACATAATGCATAAGACCTATTGTCATGCAATTGTGCCTTGGTATCTCGGGTTACAAATTACTACATATTTCTTCATGTTAAGAATTTGGCATTTCAACACTGCATCTATTCTTAAGCTCATATAACTCTGGCCAGGAGTAAGAAACTAGTGGTCCCTAAAGACAATTCTATTTAGAAATCTATCCCATTGATTCCTTTTTCTCTCTCTAATCGAGTCATACCTTCGATTTTTAAGCCTTTTTTCCAAAGGGACCCAATCCCTTCAGAGCTTCCCCTTATTTCGGCCTTATCCCATTATATTCCCCTTCTCATTCCGGGATCGTTGTGGTACCTATCACTTATAAGTCCTTTCCTGCGGGTCCCACCCACCCATTTTCCCTTACCCGCACTTCCCCTCCCCAAATGGCCAACACTCACAACCAAGACCTACAAGCTTCCATCAATCAAGCCAAGGAATCCATCCAACAAGTGACATCTAATATTGTCTCTACCAATTCCCACCTTGTACAATTCGAGCACCCACCCAGCACCAACTTGACACCATGGATGTGAAATTCATGAACCAATTTAAAACCCTCCAATCTATTGTCAACCAATTGTTGAACCCCACTTCAGGTCCTTCCTCCTCGGACCAACACGTATATATTGATCTCCCATTCCCTCGTGATTAACCAACTCCTTTCATCGTGACCCTTGAATTCCCCGCATTGAGGTCAATAAATTTGATGGCTCTAATCCCATCGGTTGGGTCACTCAAATGGAGCATTATTTTCTCGCTACGGTATTACCCATGAGTTGGCTAAACTTTAAGCAGGTGTTGTCCCCTATCTAGATCCAACAATGGAAATGGTGGTACGAGTATAACAATTCACGCCAATGGTATGTGTCTTGGACACCATTTTTTGTAGAGCTCTATGACCTCTTTCACACTGATACACACTATCACATCGCTTGACCAAGTTGGAAACAATCAAGTGCAAGAGGAAGACGTTATAACCATTTCGAGTATTTGTCCCAACCAAGGGTATTGTCAGTTCTTCTTCAGATAATGTTTTATCTATGGCCTAAAGGATGAAATCTCATCCCAGGTTCCTATGGCCTACCCTCAGACTTGGTTAGAAGCTACTAAACATGCCAAAGAGGCCCAACAAGTTTTTTTCCCAGAAAAACCCTCTTTGTTCCCTCACCCTCAATCTAATTAATCTTAACCCCCTTCCACTCCCCTCATGGTCCATAAATTGAATCCTAGGGATGAAATGGTTGAACCAACCCAAGGGCCTTTGTTATAATCATGATGAAAAATATTTTATGGGGCACAAGTATAAGGAAAAAAATATTTTGTACATTTAAGATGTTCCTAAAGAAGAGGGACAACTCCCTTTGTTGAAGATCCTTCCTCTTGATGCTACCTGTGGAGCCCAATCAATTCATTGGAAGTTGACCCACTATTTTCTTTGAATGCCCTCACCTGGCTTCTTCCACAAAACCCTCAAGCATTGGCTATATTAAGCATAGGTCATCATCCTTTGTTGAAAATGGTATAACTCCACAATTTTATTCATCATCACATTTTCTAGGAACCAATTGTTATATTCGTGGTTGGTAATAATTTTCAAATCATGATAGTCAATGGTGGGTCCATGAAATGTAATGGGCGTTGTGAAAAAGAGCAATGTTTTCAAATTGGACATTACCAACTGAAATCTCATATGTTTGCCATTGACATGTATGCTTGTGACATTGTGCTAGGTGTAGAATGGTTACACACTTTGGGTCCAATTCTTATGGATTTGTTGAATTAAATCCATTGATCCAGGGATATTCTGTACACCCACCTCTTCCAACTAGCTCGAAACAATGTTTTGACAATTTTGGCAATTTATTATTTTGTTGCTTTTGATCCTCGTGGCCCTTTAAGGGCCTAAATGAAGGTTTTAGGGATAAAGCTTCTCAATGGATAAACAAAGGCTTTGATTGAGCCACCAAAATGAATCTCCTTAACTATACCTTTCCCCAACGAGCTTATCAAGCTCCCCAAATGTAGACTGTGATGCCAGTTATTACTCGTGAAGTGGATACACCAAACTACTCAAAACTGGGTTCACAAACAGCACAACTCCTGGTTAGGTTTTGGATTTTATTTATGATAAAAGGTCTTTGGAGCCTCCCATTTTTTAAAATCATCTTCTTCCTAATGCTAGTAGCAAATACATCTCTTCTCGTGAGATAAGATTCCACCCATTCTGCATGTAGCCCTTTCACTCAGATTTTACCTTTGTAATGCTACTAATAGAAAATTGTGTATTATTGTATCTCTTTGTTTATGGTTGCATATCTGATAAAAATATTATATATTGATATCCTGAGATATATCCTGTATTACTTTTATTATATCTCCGCCTCTCATTTCGTACAAAAACAACTGATTAGTGGTATTAGGGGAGTTGTGCTACTTTGATCGCTTTTCACAGAAGGTCCTAATTTAGGTCCAAGTATAGAAAGTTGGTCTCAAACTTGTCTCTCTCGAATACAATCACTCTCACACTTCTAAGAAACCTCCATGGAAGAAGAAAAAAAAAAAAAAAAAAAAAAAATTCTATTAATATGTTGCTTGAGAAAGCTCAATAATCTAATAAAGGGACAAAATGATGGAGAATTTTTTCCCACATCCTTCAATGCCTCGGCCGATAAAAACATGCATGCCTTCATAGTACACTTTGGAGGCACCTCCTTTCAAGGTACAATTTTATTTTGATATTCCCATTTTGAAGGACAGAGGATGCACATGCCTTAGAAAAAATGGTTAAATCGCTAGAAGGTTATTCTCTATTCATAATTCCCCCAACAGGGAAAATATCACCTTCAAGACTCCTGCCTCCCCATGTCAAAAAATTGGTGGGAAACCATCGAGAAAAAAAGTTCCACAAAGGAGTCGAATATATGGGGTCGATCCCACTTGGGATTTTTTTGTGGATGTGGTAAAGGAACAATATTATCTTGTTGGAAACTATGAGGACCAAGACACGAGATGGACCACACCGGCAAAGAAGAGAGGGGCCAAGCGGTTTCAGAGTTCACAAATACCTCCATACCTTTACGCACCAAGATAGACATCATAGACTCTTAACAACATTTGGTTCAAATATCATGGGGCTCTACACAAATACATCCAAACTAAAATGAATTTTTGTACATCTCATCACTTAGTGCTTTTTATCGATATGTTGTTAAATCAAGAAGAAATTTAAGCACTAGGAAAACGGAAGTCTCGGCCTACAAATCCACAATGACCAAAGTATGATAAAGATGCACTCTAACAAATAGTCTCCCAAAAACTAGTCAGTCCAAGCCACAGAAAAGAAGGGTCACAAGAAGATGAAGGACACCGGAAATGGTGTGATTTCCACAAAATCCTAGCACAACATCATGAATGTTGCTCAAAACCGCCTATTGGTGGTCGAGATCAAAGATATGGAGCCAAACCCCATTCGTAATACATTCTAAATATCGATAAGACAAGACTCCTAATAATAAACCCTAATCGCTATTGTCGTGACCACATTAATTCAACTATAAGAACCCACAGATCCCGAAGAGGGGAGGAATTTTTCATTCACAAATGTAAGTGAAGGGGACCCCGCTGCATTTTATTGTTGATAGTGAAAGTCATAAGAACCTCATCTTAGTGTGAGGTCATCAAACAGTTGGGATTGTCTTGACCCAAGCACCTTATATCCAAAGGTATAGGTCGGCTGATTGCAACAAACCACAAAGATTCCTTATGCACCCAGACATATCATGTAGCCCGACACTATTGGACATATTCAACCCCACTCAGCAATAGGTTCATACTCTTCCACAACGCAATGTCAAAAGAAGTAAGGCAAGGAAACGACAAAGATTCAATCAAGCCTCGAAATAAACACAATGGTGACCATTTCTTCCTAAGGAGGGAGGGATTGATCCAGTGGATATCGGTGGCCACCTTCCAACCGGCTCAAACAATTTTTCCGAATAATTTTGCAATTTACTATTTTTAGCGCGAACTTCGAGGCCATTTTGAGGGCCTAAATGAAGGTTTTTCTAGATCGAAGCTTCTCAAAGATAGCCAAAGGCTTTGATTGATCCCCTGAAATGAATATCCCTCGGCGATACATTTCCAATGATCTATCGCTTCTCTCCAAACTAATATTGTATGCCAAAGTTACGACCCCATGAAGTTGATACATCAAACTACCCAAAAATGGGTCCACAAACTCAAGGATTTTCATCTTCGGTTTAGAGTTTTGATTTTCTTTATAATAAAATGCCCTTTGAGCCTCATTGTAAAAATCATCTTCTCGGTGGAATATGGTAGCTTAACACACCCTTCTCGAGATAAGCCACCATTCTAGTGAGTCTTTCACTCAGATTTTCATACTTTGTACATTTTCGGCCATTAATAGAAAAATTGTACATCAGATCTCCATTTATGGGATGCATATCCGATACATTTCATATATTATTGGATATCCTAGATATCTTTGTACATTTCATTATATCTCCACTCTCATTTCGTGGTGAAAATAATATGGATCGCTGGCAGAGCTGGCTACTCTTGATTGTTTTTCAAATGTCCCCGGCGAGGTCCAAGTATAGCAAGTTGGTCTTGAAATTGTCTCTCTTGAAGACAATCGCTATCGACGCCAAGAAACCATCCATGGTGTAAGAAAATAAAAATGATAGAGCGTATAATTCCCATTATTAATATGTTGTTTGGCAAGCCTCATGCATTGCAGGGATGAAATGATGGATAATTTTTCCCATTATCCTTTCAACCACCGAGCAATCTGTCGATAACAACATGCACGTATTCATCAAGCATACACTTTGGAGGCACTTCACCTTTCAAGGTACAAGTTAATTTTGATATTCCCATATTTGAAGGACAAATAGATGCAGATGCCTGAGAAAAGCGGTTAAATCTTCTAGAAGGTTATTTATTTGTTCATAATTTCTCTGACAGGGAAAAGATCACCTTTAGACTCCTTAAGGCTCTCCCCCATGTCAAACATTGGTGGGAAACTTACTGGGAGAAAAGTTCCACAGAGGATTTTGGAATATATGGGGTCGATCCCACTTGGGATTTTTTTGTGGATGTGGTAAAGGAACAATATTATCTTGTTGGAAACTATGAGGACCAATACATGAGATGGACCACACTATGGCAAGAGAGGGGCCAAGTGGTTTCATAGTTCACCAATACCTTACATACCTTGCGCACCAAGCTAGGTATGAAAGACTCTGAATGACATTTGGTTCTAAAATATCATGGGGCTCTACACAGATACATCCAAACTGAAATGGATTTTTTGGACACCTCATCACTCGGTGTTTCTTATCGATATGTTGTTAAAATCGAGCAGAAATTTAAGCACCAGAATAAACGGGATTTTGGGTATGCAAATCTGCAACAACAAAAGTATGATAAAGACACACCTAACAAACAGTCTCCCGAAAACCAGCCCAAGCCATAGGAAAAGAAGGGTCACGGAAAGACGAAGAAGGACACCGGAAAATGGTGTGATTTCCACTAAATCCCCTGACACAACACCGATGAATGTTGCTCAAAACATTCATTGGTGGCCAAGATCAAATACAATGAGCTGAACCCTAATTCAAAATCTGATTTAGAAAATATTGATAGAAGATAGATCATCGACGCAAACCCCACTGATATTGTCGTGACCACAATAATTCAACCAGAAGAACCCACAGATCCTGAAGAGGGGGAGCACATTTTTCATTCACAGATGTGGGTGGAGGGAACCCCATTGCATTTTATTGTTGATAGTGGAAGTCAGAAGAACCTCATCTCAACAAAGGTTGTCAAACAGTTGAGATTTTCAACAACACCACATCTGCAACCATACAACATCGAGTGGCTTTGTCAGGGACGAGATCTTTGTGTCAGCCAGTAGTGTCGATTGTCATATGACATCCAACCCTTCAAGGATGAGGTATTATGTGATGTTTCCCC
>SNQJ01S0104558.1:0-16146 GCA_010110895.2 Picea sitchensis
TGGATGTCGGATGGGGGATGGAAATCCATATTCCCAACCAAGCATTAGATGAAAGACAACACAATTTCCAGCCAATTTCAAACCAAATAAAACTTGAAATCAAATATTGAAAACATGTAAAAAAACTTTGACCCTTGGGAAAGAAGAGGTTTGTTTTGACTACTCCAACCTCACTAGATCCCTCCAAAGGGAAGAAAATGCACAAGGAGAGAAAGTGCACTACTAGATCAACAATCTTTCATCAATGGGCAAGGAACAATCATTTTTTTACTTTTCAACTTTTGGATCCAACTAAGGGATGAAAACACAAGAGGAGAGAGGACACATTGTTGGGAAGTCTAACTATCAACCTCAAGAAAGCATCAATGAATTCTTTAGTTTTCAAACATTGTCAGACACCACCAAATTCTAAAAAACATAATAAGAGTGAAAACACATCACTAGAGGGGCTTCAAAGATATCCTTGACTTGAAACCAATTCATTTTTCATTTTGAACCACTTTCATACGCCAAACGAGCCAAACAATTCCCTAGCAGCTAAAAGACATAAATGGGCAGGTTGCATTAATGCGTTAGATCAAGATGCAAAGCATTTTCCTTTCTTGGATGGTTGATGCAAAATTGTCCCCTTGTCCTAGGATTTGAAGCAATAAACATATCTTCATATATATTAACTTGGCAATGTTTGGGCTTAGACATTCTTATCCTTGCGTAATGCTTCCTACTCTTGTTGTTCATGACACATTTCAATTGTAATTTTTATTTTATTGATTGTTTATCAAGTGGTGTGGGAAAGAGAGTTGATCAGAGCTAACATAAGACAAATAGTAATAGATGGGAAAAAATTGAACATTGAATCAAATTTCTCACACCCTATCACTAAGAAATTGACTAATCATAAGGCACAATTTACTATAATTCATGAATGCTAGGATTTAATTAAATTTGATGGGATTTTGAATAATACAAGTGGAAGACCCAAGAATCATCTAGTTTAAATTCCTACATGTCAAGTCAAAGAAAAAAATGAAAATACTTTCCTTTTTTAACCCCTAGATTGACTAGTCACATGCATCACATACATTTGTATTTCTAATGATTAGATTATTGACGGGATTCATTAAAAAATAACATTAATTGACAACAAAAATTAAATGAAGGGTTAAGTGTGATTTCTCTTATCACAGGTGATCAAAGACTTCTAGGATGACATTGTCCATTGGTAGAAGGGAGATCAACCTTGCCTTGCTCTCATTTATTAGCAACTTATGTACCATGTAAATTTGTTCTTGTTAATTAATCTTGCATCTCCTTCATTAAAGTAACATGTTAATCCTACTACTATGTTTTTTTAACGAATTATTGAGTAGTTGAGCTAGTCTTCTATATTTTCTATCATAAAAATCTGTCAATCTAGGATGATATTGTGTGACTTGCTTACCAACATAACATAATTCACTCAAGAATAAGAAGCAAAGGGCCTTTCCAAATCCAAAGAAAGCAAGGAGGTATGTAAGAGTTGCTTGCTACACTAGAAAAAGAACCATTTGATGAGCAATCATTATGCACAAAGAGTGGATGTCATATAGGGGATGAAAACCCATATTCCCAACAAAGCAATAGACCAAAGACAACACAATTTCTAGCCAATTTCAAACCAAATAAAACTTGAAATCAAATATTGAAAACATGTAAACAAGAGGAAGGAATTGGGAATCCAAAGATGACAAGGCCTCTTCTTAAGTTAATGTTATTTTGAAAGTCTCACCTATGTGACCGAAATTGTATTTTCCCAATTTCATGAAGTAGAAATAATTCTCATCACCAGTTTGAATAGTCAAAGGAAGAATACAAGATGATCTCTATAATCTTACGAGAACTAGGAACTCAAGAGTTGTCTACGGTAGCTCAAGAGTCACCTAGGGTAGTTGAAGAGTCGGGAAGGAGGAAGGCCAAGAGCCAACAACCAAAATTATAGATAGAGTCATTGCATTCAAGCAAAGGGTTCTCGTCTTGGCACTCTAAGCTCTATTCATATGATAATAAAGGAACTGTGGTTAGCTAGTATTTTTATACTTTCATTTCTCATTTTTCTTTATTCTTATAGGTGTGGGAATTCTATCCTATGGGAATCTTCTCGTGTTGTGTTGTTTATTCTCACTTTTATTTTGCTTGTCAATGCCTAATATGAAACAAGGAGCTTCTTGAGAACCTAAAACTATTCTTTGTTGCTTAATATCTCTATTATGCATAATATGGTTTTGTTAGTGGATAATTCAAGCCCTATTCTTATAGCTCTAATTGCATTTCACTTCAACTTGGTTACTAATCAATGTGTGATAGGGGAGCCTTCTTAGTAATTGAATTGTTTCACTTTGTGAGGGAGTTGGGAGGGTCTTATTTGGGTTCATTTCTAATTGTAGAAGGGACTATTATCACTATTATTGGTTTCATTGCCAAATATTGTTCGTTTCTTCATTTTGTAGATGTGTTGGTTGCTTTTCATTCCCCACATTTCACCACATACTCATTTACTTTCCAGTTTACATTTATTAGTTTTGAATATATTACATAGAGTGAATTAAAGGAAAATCTTACCTTACATAAGATAGGGGAACCATAAATAAAAAAACATGCCATTTCAAAAAATAAAATCTAATTGGACCCTTTTGTTGAGTAAACATGTGTTCCATTTTAGTAAATGAAGAAAAATTCCATTAATCTTACACTTTATTGAATGTTCCTCATCTTCCATGAAATGTAATCATTTCCTTCAAAGAATTAACATATTGTATTATTTCCTTGAAATAATTAACATATTATAACAAAATCTTGTCAATATGTTTGTGATCGACAAATGCAAGGAAGGAAAAATCAACTTGATTATAATACCAACTTGCAATTAACATATTGTATCATTTCCTTGAAAGAATTAACATATTTAAAAAAAATCTTGTCAATATGTTTGTGATCGACAAATACAAGAAAGGAAAAAACAACTTGATTATAATACCAACTTGCAATTTTTTAAACTTAAAAGTTAAGTACTCCTATTACTATTAAAACAAGGAGAGTTGTGAAGCAACAAGTCCCTGCCAAAGAAGGTGGAAGCACATGTCAAAATCCGTATTCTTGATGATACAGTGTGATCAGATTGAAGTGTTTAACGTTGCTCAGTTGATCTTATGTGCTACATATAGATGATGTATCATTTTTTATTGGAAAACAATGAGTGTTCACATGGACACGTTATTTATGCGAAGTGTTTTTGAAAGCATGAGAACAAATCACTTGATAAGAACAATAGATTAGTTAGGTTTTATTTGTGAGGCCTTTTCCTTGGACGCCTTTTGTTCAACAAGCTTCTTTTCAGCCAGCTTTTTGTCAGCGTCAGGCTTCTTCTTGGCTTTCTTTTTTTCAGCTTCAGGCTTCTTCTCAGAAATAGGGTTCTTTAGAAGGTTTGACGCTTACCAACTATATAGCTTACTACTGAACCCACCAAGCCAACACGTGTGTAGAAGGTTTATTCAAAGACAGTAGGTAGAAATTCGATCTTCTGCGTACCGAGAGAGAAGAAGAAAGGGAGGGATATGTCTAAAAATGTGGTAAAGAGAGAGTTTGCTTCCTTAAAGAACCTGATCCAATTTTTGATCTACTGGTAGGAGGGAAGAATCTGATTGTTGGACGCTTGAACTGGATTTAACTCTAAGGTCTCTTAAGGCAAGTTACTAAGGCTAAAGCTTACACGGAACCTATGGCCTTACTCGAAAGCTTAGGACTAATTCTATTCACCTTACTCTATCGGCTTAAGACAACGACTATGGAACTTACGGAGGCTAGTACCAGCAGTATCAAGTGCTAGTACTTATGGCTCAATAAGAAGAAAAAATAAGAGGATTTTGGACGAGAGAAGAAAATAGTGCAAAGGAAACATTTTGAAACACTCTTTCACTTTAATAAATGTGTTCTCAAGTTATGAGATTAAGTGGGAGAACTCGAGTGATGACAATAAGTGGGGGATTAAATATGGGCTTTGAGACATGACATATCATGTGAGGCATAAGTTATGAATCTCATAAACTATGTCCACGCCAATAATACTAAACCCAAATCCATCAAAATAAAACATTCTAACAGAAAGACTCAAAAAAGAGAGCAAAGATTCCTGATTTCACAATAAAGAGAAATGGGCAAGCAAACAAAAAAATACTCCGCAGGGTTTTATGGACAGATTTTTCACTTTATGTCAATGATGATGATCTAGATCTTAATGCACCACCTAGATCTTAATGCACCACCTAATTAGCCATACAATTGATGACTGAGCCATGATATTCTATCAGGCATCTTAATGCACCACCTAATTAGCCATACAATTAATGACTGAGTCATGGTATTCTATCAGGCATCTGAACATTTATGATTTTGTTTCTTAAATCGTTCACTATCTATGAAGTATGACCGGATAGAATTTTTAGTGAAAAATTGTATTTCATAACTTTATTACTTTTTCTGAATGACATTAGAAATCCAATTTTGATTGGAAATGGAAACACTTTCTATATATAGAATGTTATGACTTGAATTTTATAACTTTATTGCATTGTCTGGATCACATTTTAAATTTGAAAGATAAGAAAATAGATTTTATTTGAAAACTTTTCTTCCTGTCTCTAGAAAGTGCTCTTGGTATTCCCCCATTTCCTATCGCTTCTTAAAATGTTTACCCAAGTTTATGATTCTTTTCCATGCCCATTTTCAGAATTCCATTATTGTCTCTTGTTTTTGATACTTGAGGACCCAACGGGCATAGGGGTACAGTTAATCTGGGTCCTTTTATGCCACCCTTGAGAAAATTGAAAGAGGTGTAACTAAAGAGGATGTTGTATGAACTGGATATTAGCCAACATGAGTCTTTGTAGATTCTTGGACTGAGTAAAATATTCTTGAGGTTGGGGACATGACCAACGATCCAGATTTCATGGTTATGGATATGATTTCAAGGGTTAAAACTATTTAGAAAAGTTGAATCTTTCCTATGAGTTTTTCAAAAAGGAAAAAGAAACCAAAGTCAGGAAACTATTATGGTATGAGAAACCCAATGAAAATAAAACAAAAAGAAAGTGGACTTGAGACCACAAAGTCGAAAAACTAGAACCGCATCGAAAATAAAATAAAGTGAACGTGGAGTTGATACCATAATAAAAAAACTATTATGATCTTAGCACAGAAATGGAAATAAAATAAAATGGAAGTGAAGATAAGATCACACCCTGCGGGACCGATGCTACTTATGGATCAACAATTGAATCTATATCTAGATCAAATGGAACTGAAAACGTTGCTTTGACAAAGTCCAACGGAATTCCCCGTGCTATCTATCAAGGTGGATCAAGCTCATTCCCTCATGAGTATATCATTACTCGACTAATTTCATTGTACAACTGTTATAAAAGGTTAGCATATGCTCTAATTGTAGTTTTAGATCTTGAAGCAGTTCCATCTGCAGTTTACTAAGTTTAAGGGTGGGCACCCACTTGTTTGGCTCTGTATTTTTTCAACTAAAACGATAAATGTGCATCCTGTCAAATCCTTCATTAAATCATTCTTCAGACTAGTCATGCAGTAAATGCATGAAGCACCTAGCATGCACTACTGAAAATTTTCCATATACTGTCTAGATGACACTTGCCACCAAGATAATGAAAGATGCAATGCCATTTTCTATGATGGATTACAGGTGTGCCCGCTACATACAACGAGGTCGTGGCTGCAAAGGTATACCACAAATACAGGGCCACTAGAATAGCATCAGTGCAAGAATACCAGAATGATATGACGGTTTCAGAGGTTGTGGCACTACTAATACAACACTTATATTTTTTCCCCTATATAGTTAAAGAGTTAAAGGGCCAAGGTTTCCATCTAGGCAAGTGAGCAAGGGAGAACCATTTGGAGTGTGGTGGGAAAAGGCAAGTGAACGATAGAAAGTTTTCATTGTTTGGTCGTTTCCAGGAAAGGTAGTAAGCTCGCGAGTTCCACATGGCTGTCAATAGACAAGAGAAGGCAAGCTCAGAACCAAGATCAATAAAAGGTTGGAAGGCCTTTTTTATAGGGTCGTTTTACACCGCCAACTCACATTCGATGCTTCTCCCGCCCTTATCGATTGAACAAATAAAGACAAAAACGGTCTGACACTCTCCAAATCACAAGGGAGCTCTTCCAACCCACCCGATCTTCTTCTTCCTGTTCAGGGGTTCCTCCAAAGAAAGGGTTTTCAGGGTTTTTCGAGATGTGCAGAGCTCTTCCAGAAAACCCAGCCTTGGGAATCAAAATAACGCCTTCTTCAGTCTCGGTCTGGGAAAAAAGCCCGTCTTGAATGGTGGATTTGGCAGCCTGCGTAGCAAGCAGCCACAAAAATCCAGAATGTGGGTCGTGGGGCCTCTTAGGGTCATCTGCGATAAGGTTGTGGGAATCGATCTAGGAACTATGAATTCGGTCATGTTCGCCATGGAAGGAGGGAAGCCCACCATAATCACTAATGCAGAGGGCCAGCGAACGAATCCCTCTGTGGTTTCTTACTCCAAGAACGACAATCGTCTCGTTGGGCATATTGCAAAGTGACAAGCCGTGGTAAACCCTCAGAATTGTTAGAGGTGTATGAGGAGTCCAAGCAGGTCAATTTCCCTACCATTGGCAAACAATTCACGGTCGAAGATATTTTTCCATAGGTTAGTCAGTTGAATACAGTATCTAGTGAAAAGATAATTGCTCTATCTAGTACAGAATAAATACATCTAGTAACTAATGTATAATAAATAGAGGTCTCTTTAGTCATGCAGGCATAAATTTATTGCAGCTCACTTTATAGATTGCAGCTCACTTTGCAGGAAGAAAGGAAAAAATAGAGGTGCAACTCACTTTGCAGGCAGAAAGGAATAAATAGAGGGATTCGTGAGTGAATCCAGAAGCCTTCCTGGAGCCTTCCTTCATAGGAAATCACATGGACGATGATATTAAATACAGTGATGGATGATGGATGATGATATTAAATACAGTGATGGATGATGGATGATGTTAGATTGTTGAACTGCCCAGGTGGATAGATTCTTAACAGCCATAAATTGATAGACACGGCTGGATGATTGTCGATTCGTAGCTACCCATGCTCCCCCAATTCTGGATGGCACGACTGGTTGAATGGTTGAGTAGCCAAGATAGTTTTCTTTAACATAGATCGCAAACCCTTCTTCAGCTGATATCGTTGTGTTTAACAATTTCCTTCTATCTCAACAACCACACAAGGAAGCAGAGGGTAGGTGTCAAGCACTTCAGCAGAGGGTGTCACGTCAATTGAAAGCATCCATTCAAACACTTGGCAATTACCATGCATGCACTAAACATTAGAGAATGCAACATAAATCATAAACATTTAATATCATGAACTAATGCTAATATCAAATCTAACATTAATCCATCTCAAGAGAAGTAATGTCAATATATTTCCAAGTTCCTAACTTGGAAACCAACAATTTTCCCCGTAGCCTCGATATGAGGCCAAATAAGAGGTAAAAAGTCTTGATTGGATGAAATAAAGTGTCGTGAGTTCTTCATTGGAGGAGATAAAGCATTTGCATATATTTAACCAAAACACTTAGGATAAAAGGCTAATGAGTACATCGATTCATGTGTAAAAGAGAGAAAAAAATTTCAAATCGATTTCTATTAGTCCCTCTGATCTAGGTGGATATCGGTGGCCACCCACATTTTCCAACTAGCTCAAAACAAATTTCTAGCAATTTTTGTAATTTACTATTTTTAGCAATTTTTTGGGTCCTTAACTTCCAAAGTCGTTTTGAGGCCCTAAATGACGTTTTTTTTGGGCATGTAGCAGTAAATATATTTCGTCATGAAATTTTCCTCAAAAGTTGTAGTCCTCAGATAAATCTTTCCAATGGGCTATCGTACGCCTAAAACGGAGATCGTATGCAAAATTTACGACCCCGAGAAGTTGATGTACTGACTTACCCAAACGGGGCCCACATGACTTTTGGCACTTCATCTCCTAGGGTTAGATTTTTGGATGTCTAGGGTTTTTGACACTCATGTTTATTGTAAAAATGCCTTTAGAGCCTCATTTTAATCATCTTCTTGCGAATGAGCATAACCGTCACATCTCTTCATAGAGATAAGCTGCCACCATTCCAGCAAGCTTGTTTTCTGCTGCATTTTACAGTTTTAGCTTATTTCCTTATTGAATAGAAAACCAGTTTTATTGTATCTTTGTTATTCTATGTTAAGCATCTGTTAATAAATTGTAGTCATTTCTTTCTGGTCATAAAATCTGGATGAATGGTATCAGAGTGGTCTGCTCCTTGTCATCTTAATGAATGTCCCCAACTAGGTTAGAGTACAAAGAATTGGGTCTCGAGCTTGTTTCTCTTGAGGACCAAAGATCTCGCACGCCCAAGTGACCTCTCATGCCAGGAGAAAAGAAAGATGAAGGGACATGAGATCCTTTCAAAAAAATTCTTGAGGAATCCCTCATGCAACAAAGGAACGAGATGATGGATAGTTTCGCACAAATCCTTCGGCAGCTACCAACAAGTGACACATCTTCTTCGAGCGGAGGCGTCGCCCCCTTCAAGGTAAAAATAAACTTCGATATTCCTGTATTTGAAGGTCATATAGACGCAGATGGTGTAGACAAGTGGTTGAATCTACTAGAAGGGTATTTTTTTGTCCATAACTTTTCGAATAGAGAAAATATTACTTTTGCACTCCTTAAAATCATTCCCCATGTCAAAGATTGGTGGGAAACTTTCTGTGAGAAAAAGGAAACAGATGAACCCTCGTTATTTACATTCACGACCACCTGGGAATCCTTCAGGGATGTTATTAAGGAACAATACTACCTTGTTGGAAGTTATGATGACTTGTATACCAAATGGACCACACTACGGCAAGAAAGAGACCAAGCAGTGCCAGAGTTCACAAATATCTTCCATACCTTGAGCACCAAGCTAGGTATCAAAGATTCAGAGCGACATATGGTGCTCTGCATAGATACATCCAAACCAAAATGGAATTTCTAGACATCTCGTCCTTGGGCACGGCCTACCGATATGCCATCAAAATCGAGGAGAAGCTCAAACAAAAGATGCGAAAATTTGGGCCCGGGAGCCCCTCACAGCGAAATCTAGGAAAGGGTGGCCCCAAACCACAAAACAAAGGACAAAGAAAATATGGACAGGATCAGGAAAACCAGTCCAAGCCGCAAGTAAATAAGGACACCGGAAAGACAAAGAAAGATACCGAGAAGTGGTGCGACTTCCATAAGAGCCCTTGGCATAACACTGCTGACTACCGCTCAAAGCAGTCGTTGGTGGCCAAAGTGAAAGCCTCTGAATCAGATGCGGGTTCTGACTCTGATTCGAAACAAGAAAGGGGAAGATGGATCATTTACATGGAACCCAATGCCACCGTAGCTACCACCAAGATCTAGCCCGATGAACCAGACGAGAAAGAAGAAGGAGAGCACCTCTTCCATTCACAGATGTGGGTAAAAGGCACCCCTCTATACTTCATCGTTGATAGCGGTAGCCAGAAGAACCTCATCTCAGCAGAGGTTGTCAAGCAGTTGGGCCTGCCGACAACGTCGCACCCACAATCCTACACCATTGGATGACTCCGCCAAGGAAGCGATCTTCGCGTCAGACAACAGTGTTGACTATTGTACGACATCAAGCCCTTCAAAGACGATGTATTGTGTGATGTTTCTCCTCTCGAAGTTTGTGATGTTCTTTTGGGCCAACCTTATTTATGAAAACATCATGTTGTATATGAGTCTAGGCCTCGTAGTGTTATTATTACTTTGAAAAGGAAATTGTATAGGATACTCGAGGCAGTCCCACCTAGTGCTATTTCCTTGATCTCTACCAAGCAATGCAGGAAGGTCATCTCTCAGACAAGGAAGTTTGTCTTCTTCGTGATTCGCTCTGGGAATGAGAAAAATATCACAACCACATCCAGGGTCTCTGCGGCTGACCTCTCCACACAACAGAAGCAAGTAGATAAGGTCTTCGAAGAATAATCGAATATCTTATCCTCACCTATCGGGGTACCTCTGCACTGTCATGTCAAGCACCCCATCAATCTGACCCCCGATGCATCGCTGCCCAATGGGCCAGTCTATCCTCGCTCTGTGTTATAGAATGAGGAGATCAAGCGACAGATCCAAGAACTGCTCCACAAGGGGCACATCCGTCCCAACTCATCACCTTGGGGGAGTCCAATCATGTTGGTACAAAAGAAAGATGGAACCTGGTGACTCTGCATTGATTACCGGGGCCTGAATAAAATCACAGTCAGAAACCGGTACCCAATTCCCTGAATTGATGACCTCCTTGATCAATTCACGGGGGGCATATACTTCAGTAAGATTGATTTGAAGTATGGCTAACACCAGGTCCCGATAAAACAAACAAATGTATGGAAGATCGCCTTTAAGTCAAAGGAAGGCCTTTTTGAATGGTTGGTCAAGCTCTTTGGTTTGACAAATGCTCCAGCCACTTTCATGAGGATGATGGATGATATCCTGCGACCATTCACCAATAATTTTGTAGTGGTGTATCTGGATGACATTCTCATTTACAACAAGTCTTGGGCATAACACTTGCAGCATATTCAGCAGGTTATTCACACCCTGCGACAACACAAGCTATACACCAACTTGGAAAAAATCTCCTTCAGCATGGACAGGGTCCATTACCTGGGCTACATTGTTGATCAACATGGCGTATATGTGGATCCAGCCAAGATCCAATTCATCCATGACTGGCCAGCCCCAACCACACTCACTGAGATTTGGAGCTTCTTAGGCCTTGCCAATTTCTACCGCAGGTTCATGTTGGGATTCTCCCATATTGCATGGGCCCTCATCCAAATAACCAGGGGTGGTGGTAAGGAAAAATTTGTGTGGGGTCGGTCCCAACAAAAAGCGTTCGATGATTTGAAGCAGCACTTGTGCTCAACCCCAATACTTTCACTACTAGACCCAGAACAACCCTTTGAAATCGAGACAGATGCTTTAGACTATGTTGTGGGCGTCGTTCTCACTCATCACGGCCACCTCGTGGCCTATCATAATGAGACACTATTAGATGTTGTTCATAAGTACCCTACTTACGACAAAGAAATGTACTCCATTGTGCAAGCCTGCCGCCAGTGGAGACATTACATTCTTGGGAAGGAGACAGACATTCACACTGATCATAAGCCATTGTAGTTCATGCAGACACAAGGAAAATTATAGAATGACCGCCATCAAAAGTGGTCCACATACTTACAACAATTCCACCTCAACATCAAGTATAAAACAAGAAGCACCAACCGCATCACTAATTGCCTCAGTAGACTGCCAGTCACGACACTCACCATGGTGCTAGACTCTTGTGACCATGAGACCTCTGGATGGCCCCAACTCTATGAGACAAACCCAGACTTCGCCACCACCTACCAAATGTTGGGTGCAAACACAGTTGTTGATAATTTCCATCTTCATGATTGGTTGTTGTGTCATCTGGGCCATATCTGCATTCCATCAAGCGAGCGAGCGAAGCTGATCTAGAAAGCCCACTACAATCGGGTGGCAGGACACTTTGGCATCGAAAAGACAGTGTCGATGCGACAAAAACATTTCTTCTGGTTGAAACTTCAACAGGAGTTCAGTAAGTATATCAGGTCCTGCACTGCCTGCGTTATTGCCAAACCGACCACTAAGAAACAGGGCCTGTACACCCCTCTTCCTATTCCTGACAGGCCATGGGAATCCATCTCAATGGACTACATGTCGGGCCTCCCATCCACCAAGCGGAGAAATGAATTTGTTTTTGTGGTTATTGATCGCTTTTCTAAAAACTTTTCTAGATGGCGATTTTGGTTGCTTGAAAGAAGAACATCGCGGCGAGCCACTGCAGATATTCTTTGAGGCAGTGCGGGTACATTACGGAATCCAAACCATTGTCTCATGCTCCGGTGGTGATTTCTTAGCTCGTTACGGTCGAACCTCACGGTCGCTGGCGGACACCAAGCTCGCAAATCCATGACCTTCCACCCCAGACAGATGAATGGCCCGATGTTGTAAATCGAATGATCGTGCATATCCAACGCATGTAATTCAAAGAACCCTCGCACGTGGGATGAGAGCATATCCTGTGCATGTATAATTCCAAGCATCCTCGCACATGGGATGAGAGTCTTCCCTATGTCCAACATAGCTACAACCGAGCCCTACATAGCTCAACTGACCAGAACCCCTTTCAGGTAAGGTTGGGATTCCAACCATTGGGTCCCATAGATGTTGCACTTCCCCTTGCGATCACATCGACCGACTCATCTCCTGCTCCAACTAAAGCTGACAAAGCCACTCGGTTCATTGAGTGGATCCAGCACATCCGCCAACAGGTTCAAGATATCCTACAGAAGCCCAATGACAATTACAAGCAGCGCCATGATCAACATCGGGTGCCACATAAGTTTCAGGTGGGCGACAAAGTTTGGTTACACTTGCAGAAAGAATGCCTTACAGGACCCCATCAGAAGCTTTGCCCACTCCATTATGGGTTGTACACCATCACCAAGGATGTGGGGGATAATTCTTTTGATCTCACCATTCCTCCTTTCCATGGCCTGCACTTAGTGTTCAACATGGACCTCCTTCGGCCTTATTTCCCACCATTATTGGACACCTCAGACGTAGCAGAACAAATGACACCAAAAAAGCTCAACCCCGACTGCATACAACATGCATCCATTGATCAGATTGTGGACACACATATCAAGGGCACTCGACAGCAAAGGATCAAACTTTATTGAGTCGTCAAAGCAGGGCAACTCCTTCACCAAGGCAAGTGGCTCACCCGGGGCCAAATTCAGCAGAAATTTCCTCATCTGATGGGGGAACTCAATGCAATGGAGACCATTGCTTCCTAAGGAGGGAGGATTTATCTAGCTGGATATCAATGGCCACCCACCTTTTCCAGCTGGCTCAAAACAACTTTCTGGCAATTTTTGTAATTTACTATTTTTAGCAGTTTTTCGGGTCCTGAACTTCCAAAGCCATTTTGAGGCCCTAAACGTCGTTTTTTTTTGGGTATCTAATAGTTTAAGGATTTCATCATGAAATTTTCATCAATAGTTGTAGTCCTTGGATAGATCTTACCAACGAGCTATCGTACGCCTAAAACAAAGATATTATGCAAAGGTTATGACCCCAGGAAGTCGATGTACTGACTTACCCAAACGAGACCCACATGACTTTTGGCGATTCATCTCCCAAGGTTAGGTTTTTGGATGTCTAGAGTTTTTGACACTCCTGTTTATTGTAAAAAGGCCTTCAAAGCCTCATTGTAATCATCTTCTTGCGAATGAGCGCAACCGTCACATCTCTTCTCAGAGATAAGTCGCCACCATTCCAACAAGCTTGTTTTCTGTTGCATTTCACAATTTCATCTTATTTCCTTATTGAATAGAAAACCAGTTTTACTATATCTCTATTATTTGGTGTTAAGCATCTATTAATAAACTATAATCATTTCGTTCAGCTCGTAAAATCCAGATCACCCTTCAACCTAAAAGCAAAGACTAATAACTAATGTAGAGAATACAAATAAACAGCTATGAAGCAATAGAAATGGAAGAGCCCTTACAATGACAAATTTGAATTTGAATAATAGCATAGTATGTCTACTAGGTTGTATACTCATAAGAGATATATGAGAAAACCCTTATTTATACCATATATATAAAAGATAAGACGTCCAACTTAAAGTTTAAATTATTCATAAAAATTATTCAACCCTAATCACATAAAAATGAGTAAACCTCAATTACATTAAAAATATATATACATAAAATTTAATATCTAATAAAAAAAGTTGTGACCAACTTAAAGTTTAAATTATTCATAAAATTGTTTCAACCCTAATCACATAAAAATGAGTAAACCTCGATTACATTAAAAAAATTCATAAAATTTAATATCTAATAAAAAAAAAAAATTGTGGAATGCGTGCAACATACATGCTTTCTTGGAATGTTGTCACACACATAAAAAAATATATATATATATACATAAAATTTAATATTTAATAAAAGTGTTACATTGAAATGCGTGCAACATACATGCCTTCTTTGGGATGGTGTCACACTTATTAAAAGTATTACATAAAATTTAATATCTAAGTGAAATGCGTGCAACATACATGTTTTCTTTGGGATGTTGTCACACTTCTTAAAAATATTGATCCCATTCCTATATCTTAATGTCCATATTTAGTATCGACTTATGGGCTTGGGCTTCCTTCTATGAACATTATGAATACACACTATCATGTCATAATGTCATATATAATGTTGTAAATTTATTTTAATGTAAGATAATTTATATAATTAATTAATTTTTTAACATAAATTTGTAACTAGTGTTTTAATTAATTATATTGAAGAAATTAGTAATTGGCCAAAATTTTATTTGGAAAATTTAAGTTGAAATTTTTGAGATTTATTATAAATCTTAATTTTTTACATTTAATTAAGTGTTTAATCTACTTTTGAGTTGCTACTATAAACTTTATTTTTTTTTTACAAACAATCAAGTGCGAAGTTAAACATCATTAACACACTTAATAAATGGACAATATTAATACTATTAATTTTAAAAACTTAGTTTACCTTCTAACATTAACATCATTAATTTTAACTATTTATCTACTCATTACATATATTCTGAAATTATTTTTAACTTTACGATATTTATTCTTTTCTTTATATTTTATTTTCCATTAATTATAAACATTCATATAATTTAATTTAAAATAATATATAAATCCCACTAACCCTAACCCATGTCTCTTTCCAAAAAACAAAAAGGCTAAATATTCCCACCTAAGAATCAAACCTTAGCCAAAGATGGAAAATTCCCACCAATTAAATAGTTAACCTTAGCTCACCTGATTCAACTTGGTGTCTATGTTAATATCAATTTGGTAAAATTTCCACGAAACTTTCTTTTAAAAAACATATAAATTTCACCATATTATAATCCTTCATTTATCTTATTATATCTCCCTATAGGCATGGTATATAGCTTTGAGTTAGACTTGACTTTCTATTAGTTCATGGTTGACCATAAAATACATACCCTTTTATCCAAAATTTTAAAAAATAATTATTTATTTTAAATTTTAAATTTCATTTATCTGATATTTTATTGGCCAGAAACTTTGAAATCTTATTGTTACCTTCACTTCCCTCAATATTATTATAATAAATATTTCTTGTTTTTTATATATATTGTCAAAATTTAAAGACCCATCTTACAAAATTCGTACTAAAAAATTCAAGTTATTATCTTATGACTATCAAACTTCATAAAAGCGGCAGGTATTGCGCATCCAAGGCCTTGGGTACTGGTTTACAATTACCTTCCTATATAGAACAACTTGGTGTGTAAGTTAATACCCATATAGGAAACATTAAACTTTTCACAATGAGGTTGTCCATTCAACGCAACCCGATTGGATGTGACTAGATTTTTTTTATATATAAAATCTATCACTATTGTTTTTGCTCGCTAATTTAAAGATTCTGCTATAAACTTCATTCATTATTGGAAGTCGTCGACGTGAGATTCACACGAAAAGAAGAGCATGTACACATTCATTAAAGACAAAACATCAAATCAAATCTTATCTTACATTCAGCAAAATACCAAAAAAATAAAATAAAATCTTATATTATTTTTCAGTATTTGGTAAGTGTCATTTAAAAAACAAGTCAAATCAAATCTTATATTATTTTTCCACGTTTGGAAAGTGGCATTATGCATATGATGAAGGGAAGGAAGTTGGATGGGTCCCATCATTTGTCAAATCTTGGACAGCTCGGGACCCTGCTGGCCGAATCTTGACAGCTCACGATTGACCGGTGGACTCGTCTTCAACCGCAATCATATGCTTTGGTATGACATGACATGACGTCAGCGAATTTAGAATATTCAAATGGTGGCTAAAACTTACCAACTTTGTCGATTAGTTTATAGATTAGGCATATGCTGTCTCTGCAGAACAGCATAGAACTTTTGAG
>SNQJ01S0104558.1:30188-46437 GCA_010110895.2 Picea sitchensis
ACGGGGCCCACATGACTTTTGGCGCTTCATCTCCTAGGGTTAGGTTTTTGGATGTCTAGGGTTTTGGGCATTCTTGTTATTATAAAAATTCCTTCATAGCCTCAGTGTAATCATCTTCTTGCAAATGCGAGTAGCCATCACATCTCTTCTCAGAGATAAGCTGCCACCATTCTAGCAAGTCTTTCACTCTGTATTTTTACAGTCTCTGTACATTTATTTTATTAATAGAAATCATGTATTACTGTATATTTGTGACTATTGTTATATTTCCGATATATCTATGTTATATTGTTGTCTCTCTTGCAATATCTCTGAATATTTATGTGTTATATCTCCGCTCTCATTTCGTGCCGAAAATAATCCAGATCAGTGGTTTCAGAGCAAACTACTCTTGATCATTTTTCAGTGCATGTCCCTAATGAGGTTCGAGTATAGAAAGTTTGGTCTCAATCTTGTCTCTCTTGAGGACTCTCTCGCACACCCAAGAAACCCTCAATGGCGGAAGAAAATAAAAACAACGGAGCAGACAATCCTATCAATCTGTTGCTTGAGCAAGCTCTCACGTGACAAAGGGACGAAATGATGGAGAATTTTTCCCACATCCTTCAACGCCTACCGATAGCAATAGGCATATCTTCATCAAACGACAACTTTGGAGGCACCTCACCTTTCAAGGTACAATTTAATTTTGATATTCCTGTATTTGAAGGATAGATAGATGTAGAAGCCCTATACAAATGGTTAAACCTGTTAGAAGGTTATTTCTCTGTTCACAATTTTTCTGACAGAGAAAATATCACCTTCGCACTCCTTAAAGCTCTCCCCCATGTCAAAAATTGGTGGGAAACTTATTGGGATAAGAGTTCCACAAAGGAGTTTGGAATATATGGGGTCTAGCCCACTTGGATTTTTTTTTTGGATGCGGTAAAGGAACAGTATTACCCTGTTGGAAACTATGAGGACCAGTACATGAGATGGACCACACTGCGGCAAGAGAGGGGCCAAGCAGTTCCAGAGTTCACCAATACCTTCCATACCTTGCGCACCAAGAAGGGTATCAAAGACTCTAAACGACATTTGGTTCTGAAATACCGTGGGGCTCTACACAGATACATCCAAATTGAAATGGAATTTATGGACATCTCATCACTCGGTGCTGCTTATCAATATGATGTTAAAACCGAGAATAAATTTAAGCACCAGAACAAAGGGGAGTTCGGGTCTGCAAATCCGCAACAACCAAAGTATGACAAATACGGCCCTAACAAGTAGTCTCCTGAAAACCAGTCCAAGCCATAGGAAAAGAAGGGTCATGGGAAGACAAAGAAGGACACTGGAAAATGGTGCGATTTCCATAAAAGCCCTTGGCACAACACCGATGAATGTCGCTCAAAAAAATCATTGGTGGATGAGATCAAAGATAAGGAGCCGAACCCTGATTCAGAATCTGATTCTGAAAATACTGGTAAAGGACAGATCATTGACGTAGACCCCAATGCTATTGTCGCGACTGCAAGAATTCAACCAGAAGAACCAACAGATCCTGAAGAGGGGGAGCTCCTTTTTCATTCACAGATGTGGGTGAAGGGGATCCCGCTGCATTTTATTGTTGATAGCGGAAGCCAAAAGAACCTCATCTTAGAAGATGTCGTCAAACAGTTGGGATTGTCGACAACACCACACCCATAGCCATACAACATCGGGTGGCTTCACCAAGGATGAGATCTTCGTGTCAGCCAACAGTGTCTATTTTCATACGGAATCCATCCCTTCAAGGATGAGGTATTATGTGATGTTTCCCCACTAGATGTTTGTGATGTTCTCTTGGGCCAACCATATATGTGGAGACGCCATGTTGTTTATGAGTCTCGACCCCGCAGTTTCATTGTTTCTCTAGGGGGTCATCTCTAAAGAATACCAGAGGTAGTTCTGACTATTGTTCCACCTAAATAGTGTCGCAAGGTAGTATCTCATACTGCAAAATTCACCTTCTTCACAATCTGTTCAAAAGGGGAATAGAAGGACATTGCAACCACTACAACCTCGCCCCAAGCACCTTATATCCAACAGAAGGAGGTCTACAAGGTTGAAGCAAAGCACAAAGATTCCTTTTGCACACCGTCCCCTCATGTAGCTCAACTTGTTGAACAACCTCAACCTCAATAGGTTCATGATAGACTTCCACAAACTGAGCAGCGTGACGTCTCCAGCAAGGCAAGCACCTCACCAAGATGTAGATTCAACAAACGATTTTCCCTCACTCCCGGGAACTCAACGAAATGGAGACCATTTCTTCCTAAGGAGGGAGGATTAATCGAGGTGGATATCGGTGGCCACCCACCTTTTCCAATTGGCTCAAAACAATTTTCTGGCAATTTTGACAATTTACTATTTTTAGCAGTTTTGAATTCTGGGGCTATTTTGAGGGCCCAAATGAAGGTTTTTCGAGATCGAGCTTCATTTCGTCATATAGATAGATTTTTAATTTTTTGTTGCAAAGGTTTTATTTTCTCCTCGAGTCTCTCAGTCATCGAGGAATTCGATGGGCCATCATCATCTGACTTGACTCATTGTACCTTCTATAACACGTCTTCACAGTTGGCTATCTCGTATAAGCGTAGCGGAGGACAGATTCTTGGCAGTAGCCCAACTACATACCACTGAACCAAATTTTTTTGATCAATTGTTGTTTGGATTTGACTTAGGAGATCTTTGAATCTCTTATCATATTCTCTTACCGACTCGCCTGGTCTTTGTTTTATTTCTTTTAATTTTTGGGCTGCCAAATGTGTGACATATTGAATTTTAAAGAATATTAAGAAGTTATTCTTTATTTCTTATTTTGAATGAGTTTTATTTTTCGTGTAGTTCATGAATCAAGTTAAGGCATGGTGGCACATAGCAACTTCGAATTGTGCCATTTGCTTGTCTTCATCTATAATATCAACCACATCCAAAAAAAATTACATACAAACCAATGGCGTTTTGGGTCCTCCTATCCTTCATAGATCGGCATGTGGTTGAATCCCATTTTTATTTTCTTGGTAGGAATGCTCGGTTTTCTTGTTATTTTAGCTACTACTTTTGATTGAGATGTCAAATCTTCTGGTGGGTTTTTGTTTGCGTTTGACAATGGATGGTACTCAAGGAACAATTGTTTCTTCTTGAGAATTGAAAATGTCCCTTAGTTGGGAACTTTGATCTTTATATTTGACTAACCATTGTTCCAAAGGTTTTGTTGCTTCCCGAATATAATTAATTTATTCTCTTAATATTGTATGTGGAAGAGGGGTCGATTCGGTGAAATACTTGATTTGGATAATCATATTTTCGAATTAATTTTTCTCTAGTTTGACAATCATTACATCCCATAGGTTTCCTTGGGCATCCATTTTGTACCATAATATTGCAGATTGGTTTTCGATCTGTAATCTCTGCTAGAGAAGTTATCTTGTCCGTAGGTTGGTTTTTGATGTGAGAGAAGTATGTAAAGTTGGTCCAGATTCTTCCTAGTCCATACTTTCTGGTTTGTCGTTTGATTGATGGTTTTTCATTTTCATGTCACTACTTCTGTCATGTGTTGTAGAGGTTGTTGCTATTTCCAACTCTGGTCGATCTCTTCCTGACTCTCACTGCTCATGTGCTCTATTAGGTTGATGTATATTTTAACCTTGTACAATATTTTACTGCAAACATATTTTCAATAAAAGAAGATAAAATAAACAATGGAAAATACACACATTACACAGAGATTTTTCCCTTGGAAACCCAAACCGAGAAAACAATCATATTCTATATTCATCCATAGTGATACATTGTTTACAATAAAATATACATATAGGAGCTAGCAGCATCCAAAACCCTAACCCAATGACTTGGATTAGTCAACAACCATAATTCCTTAACCGAAAATAGAAAACCATTGGCAAAAAACCATGTGCCGAAAAAACCACCCAACAATGGATATGAAAATTGAGGCGACATGAAAAATGAGACAAAAATGAAACTTCCCAAGGAAAAAAAATTTCTCAGGGACACTGCCCCCAAACCCCCCACAGAGGGGCTATAACCCCCCCTCAAACCCCCCTGCACGCTCGATGCAACGTAGTAGACACTAAAACTAGTCGTGTAAAGAATATAGCACATACCCAACATTCTCCCACTTGTTTTTTTCTTTGCATACATGGGGTTACAGGGTTACATAGTCAACAATCTAGGGCAACAATTCCCATGGATCCCTCTACACCAAGAGAACTTCTTAGTGCTCACATATTTTTTTAATGAATCTGCAACATTCTTCAAAGTTTCCACCTTCATCAACAACACTTTGTTTTCTTCAACCATGTCTCTCACAAAGTGATATTGAATATCAATATGCTTTGTCTTTGAATCATAAGAACTGACAACTAATTTATTTTGTGAAGTATCTGCATCCCCTTCTCACTCATGTGTCCAAGCCTATGATGCCACAATGTTGTATCCACTCCTATAGAATCTAAAGAGATAGAAGAGTCAGTATTACGAGTACATAAATACAATGTACCTACCTTCTCTCCTTTTGTTATCACCAATTATCCTTTGGTGAACTTCCACACCTTATCTATAAATGTGGATATACAACCTTCACTTGCCAATTGCCCTGTTGAAATTAGATTTTTCCTTATGTTAGCACCAGAGGTCACCTCTGAATTGTGGCAGAGGTAAGCCCAATACCCATCAGAGTTAGGTGGATGTTGGTCTTATATGGATGGAGGTCAATGGACAAAACTCAGAATCTGAATTATGTTCAACACAGAACTGGACAAGAAATGTACAGGGAAGTGAGGGCCACATTAACTTCAGTCAGGAAATTTGAGTTAAAGCGAGAGCAGAGGGAAGAATTAGTGAGAGAGGTGAACGAGAATGTTATGGGCATCCGGCCTTCCAGTAACTCAGAGATGAAAAACTCAAACTCGAGAGAAATCTGGAGCTCAGGTTTCAGACACCAAAATGTGTTGCAAGAAACAAAGTCACAACAACAGAGTGATCAAACCTCGATCATCCTGCCACTACGACAACTCGACTAGATCCTCCATGCCCGAGCCATCTAATGTAAGAGGGAAAAGAAAACACATGGAAATTAATGAAACTGATCATGATACCACCATGATCAAACCTACATCATAACAACATAACAATCCTCGGCTAGATCCTCCATACTCAAATGTTTAAAACAATTTTTACAGACAAAATGGAAAGAAACAGGAAACTAACTTATATTAACATGAAAGTCTCAAATCGATTACATAACCATAGAACAAATTTGGCATCACAAGCATTACAAAATTGGGATCTCTACTCAACCAAGGACCTCTAATAAAACTCAAAACTACATACATATTCTCAAAAATTCACCTAGCAGAGGTGTGCTCGAGCTTCTCATCCAATTCTATACATATATGTCATCTCATTCAGACTGCACATGCAGTATCGACTGCGCATGCCTTCCCCTGTCAGACGCAAGCTTTTCTCTGCCAGTCCTTTCTAGCTTTCCATTTATGCAGTGAGACGAGGTTTCAACCACCTCCCTCACTTCCATTAACTGCTTTCATCAAGACCAGGACCGGGCATGGGTCAACTCTGCACCTAGAAAACGTGGCGGCCTCACCCTACTCTTTTTCCATCTAGATCTTTGTTGGATGGAAATTTTAAAAATTCAGATCAAGACGCACCTTAATACAACACGCCAAACCATCAAATTAGACTGTCAACTTAGGATAAACGCCATTTGTGGGGTTTTGAGCCCCTTTTCTCGCATTTTGACCAAGGTGCCACTTCCTTAGGGAAAACAACCCCCCTTACAATAATATGTGTTAACACCTTAGATCTGGAACATTTCTTACCTATTTCACCAACCATTGGTTTCCATTGCTTTTCTTTATTTTTACCTTTCCCATTCCAACAATTTTGCATGGTGCATCATCACCCAAATGAACTTGTCCAAAATCACCTTGAACATAATCTAGAAAATGTTTCCTATGGGGTGTGGCATGAAATGAAGCCCCTAAATCTACTACCCAATACTCAGAAATATTATCTACAGAAAGAATCAAAGCATCTGGTAACAGATCACATGTTACATTTTCTTCCTAATTTTTCTCCTAGCATCCATCTCTTTGTTTCTTTGGAGCTCTGCAGTCTTTCTTCAGATGTCCTTTCTTCCCAAAATTCTATCACTCTGTCTTTCCAAATCTGGATTTGGATCTACCCTTCCTAGAATTCCCATGGTTCCCTGAGTCCTTTCCTCTATCCTTTTGTCTTCCCATGTTCTCCATGTTTAACGCATTACCTAATGTCTCAACTGTTCTTTTTCGTCACATTTCCTCACTAAGGATAACACCAACAACATCATCAAATTTTAAAGTGTTTGAACCAGAGACATAGTTACTTACAACCATGACTAAGTCGTTCCAAATTTCTGGCAATGAGCACAAGATTAGAAGATCCCCGACCTCATCATCAAAGTCCACTTTTACAGAACTTAGTTGATTAATAACTGTACTAAATTAATTTAAATGATTTGCAATAGACCCACCTTCTGACATCTTCATATTAAACAATATCTTCATTAGAAATACCTTATTGGACACTGAGGGTTTTTCATACAATTTAGACAATGTGTCCATCATCTCCTTCATTGTATTTTCTTTCGAAATATTGAAAGCCACCGATGTTGCCATGCTTAGTCGTATCATTCATAGTGCCTTTCTATCAAGAACCTCCCATTCTTCATCCTTCATGGCTATTGGATTCTTTGTTATTCCACCCAATGGTAGGAATAGATCCTTCTAATATAAATAATCTTCCATTTGAATCTCCCATAACTGGTAGTTTTGGCCATTAAATTTCTCAACCCTAAACTTTCCATATTCCCACATTGCTCCCACTCGAACTAGGAACCCTCTTTTCCTATGAGTTACCTTTCACTCAGATACCAGTTGTTAGAAAAACAGGATTGCAGAGCAATAAAATAAAACAAATGCAGAAATAAAACACAGAAGATACACAATACAATAGAGACATAAATATACGTGGTTCACCCAGTGTGGGCTATGTCCACAAGAGAAATTGATAGGTCCTTCCTTTAATATTATCCAACAAATGAAGGGATACAACCTACAACACACCCACTGTAACTTCCTCTTCTTTCTCTCACAATCTCCTCTCTCAGAATACAATATTTGCAATGATACATAGCCACAATACATTTCCCTCATAAAAGAGGGTTGTCGTCTAGGGAAAAAACCCTAACATAAATTCTACCGTTAGATCTGCGACCTTATAATGAACGGTCCATATTTACAATGAAATTACAATATACATTTACAAGGAAATTTTTCCTTTGGGGGCTTCGCACCCAAACCCCCCTATACACTCCCCCGCATGGAGGAGTGTACATTCTTCTGGGGTGTAAAGTCTGCATGGGGTATAAATGCTACTGAAAACAAAGACCTCTCAAACAGAAAGATAATCAGACTCCACAACCAACATTACTTTGATCCCCCCTTTATTTCTTGTAGATATGTTATAATATTGAAGTCCCCCCCCACTAGACAACATTTCCTCAAGGCTTCCTCTCCTACTGACTTTAGGGATTCAAGGAAGGGAAGTTTTAACAAGGGGTTCATTGGTCCATAGACATTTCTTAAAGTTTCTAATTATGCAAAGTTAACAAAAAGGAAATATGTAGAGAGGAAGTTAGATGATTTTATTATATATTTTAAGTAAATTTGAGCCAGATCCCAGAGGATTTCCAAACCTCTAGATAATCCTATAGCTGGAAATGTTGCTACTTTGTTCGAATACCAACATTTTTTCTCTATCACATTCATCATTTCTTTGTTACACTTAGTTTCATGAAGAAAGACAATCATTGGTTTTTCACGGGCTATTCTTGTTTTCAACATGCGTTGTTTACTTAAGACATTGATACCCCTTATATTCCAATAAATAACAAACATATTAAAGTTTTGGTTGATAGGAGAGGTACTTATCCACCAAAATGGAAACGTGTCCTGAATAAACTAGGAGTGTTCCTTCTTCTTCCACCTTTTTCTTATTAGATTTGCATCCTTGTTTCTTTTCTTCATTGCATTTTTTTTTTTTTTGAGATTTCAGTGAGCCTTGTATACCTAGATCCTCCACCTAGTTGGGGTTGGTGACTCCTTTCCCTGCCTTGGTTTTTTTCCTGATGAGTTCTCTTTGTAATTGTTGTAGTTGTGGTATTTGGAGCTCCAGAAAGTGAGATTCCCCATGTTCTGTAATCAATGTTGGTATGTCTAACTCTCCCATTTTCACATCTTCCACTAATTTTTGTAGGTCCTCCTTATCTTTAAGTGTATCATCTTCAGTCGATTCCATGTCCTGCTATGGATCTTTGGATTTGTTTGGATGTATGGTGAGGGTTTCAACCTCTATTTTTTGTGTTTTGGTTTCCTTGGTTGGGCTTGCAATCGATTTAGAACTTATCTTGACTTTTGCATATGATTACCCTTATTGTGTCAGTCTTTCCTATTCACTATTTAATATACCAAAGATATTCTTATTACTAGTATCATCCTTATGCGTGCTAGTATTGAAATTTTTCTTACATGACTTTTTCTTGTTGGGTACCTTCGTGAAGCCTTCCTTGTCCACTTGTTCCTTTACTTTTTCTANTTCACTATTTAATATACCAAAGATATTCTTATTACTAGTATCATCCTTATGCGTGCTAGTATTGAAATTTTTCTTACATGACTTTTTCTTGTTGGGTACCTTCGTGAAGCCTTCCTTGTCCACTTGTTCCTTTACTTTTTCTATGGTCTTCTACACATTTAGAGGGAAGTCACAGAAGAGATGAGCATGTTCATGGAATTTATGTCATCTAAATGGGATGTGATCATAGTCCAAGGTATGATTCCACCCATTTTCTTGAAATATGATGTTTATAGATTTAGGTAAAGCTCTAGTTATAGTCATATACATGCATATCTAAGCATAGGAGCTATAGTGAGTTAGTTTTGTTACTTCTAAAACTTTGATGAAAGCACCTAGGGTATTTCCAATCCCTTGTAGGCTTTCATATTCCCATAACTCATTTGGTAGTGAGTACATCCTTATCCAAAAAAGGGATTTAGTGAAGGATTCTTTCTCTATACTAAAACATTATGTCTAGTATCAAAGTTGGAGTCTTGTCGAGTTAAAGAAGTAAGGTCCCTTTTCAAAAAACAAATAGTCATCCTCTATATTGTTGAAAATGGTTATAAAGAATCCTTTAGATCCCAACTTGAGGTTGATATGACCCTTTACCTTACATCTAGTCTTGACCCATCCTATTAGGTATTTGTTTGAAGGCCAAAGGCCCATGAATCTTCCCACAATTATTTGTTCCTTTGTATGTTGAATGTATTTAACCCCATTTGGAGATGTGGCCTTATAGGTGAGGTTTTCTAGTGTTTTGGATAGACTGCCATTTTGTAGCTTCAATAACATCAATTTTTTGAGATCTTCATTCGCCTTTCTTGTGGATTATTTGGTTGATTCTTTCCATACACCCTTGTTCCAAATGAGGGATGGTAAGAATTTGGTTGTTGCATGATTGCAACTTTAAACATATGTGTGTTTCAGTGCAGCAAAGGAGGTGTCTCCATATTCCTACAAGGAATCATAACCATATATTAGCAGTGTTTGCAGGTTGTCAAACTAGTACAAAAGTTTAAACCTAAACCTAAACTTGAAAAAGTTAGAGAGATAATTCCCATGTCCCTCACATGAATTTATTCAAAACACCCAACTAATCTTGATACAATCCTATATAGTCATTATTCATATATTAAAAATTATATATTTTAAGAATTTTCATTTATTAATTATGTTATATCAACAAAACATTAAGTGGTCACAAGCTTTTGATTATGATCACCTTGAAATATTATTTGAGAAATTGTCCTTTGATAAATACATATTATGACCACATGGAATACCCAATGAGTGCCTATACTTTGAATTGGATGAAACATTAAAGAAAACAATAGATTTGAATGGGTTCATTGAAATAAAAATGAACTCCAAATTAAGGGGTAAAAAAAATTTATTTGAAATTTTGACTCATCAAAGAGGGCATAATGGTATGATGGTGAGAAGTATAGATATCAAATTTTATATAAAAGAGAAAGAGAAAGATATTTATTAATTCATTTGAAGAATTTTCAAATAAGAGAGTAAATAAGTTAAAATTTGGAATAAATTGAACCAACCCCCTCCATTATACATAAGATAAATTGACCAATCTGAGATAGTTCAGAGAATTCCTCACTGCCCCTTCTAAAGGAAATAAAAATGGGGGTAGAGCCATAGATACCCATATGGAATTAAACTCAATTGATGCAAGACATGGAAGCAAAAACACAAAACCCAGAGATGGAATATCATAACTCGACTTCTGTCTTGTGGGATGCCACTTGGTATTCCAAGCGATCCTTTCCTTTATCTCCTTTTCCAATATTTTCCACTTTCTCTCTAGGAATGCCATCACCCTCTATTTGAATGGGGCAGTCTCACATTCCAGTAGGGTGTTGGTGTTGGGTCTCTTGTCGAACTCTGAACTTGATCCCGAATTGAGAGTGTAAAAAGATATCAAATTTTCCATTGAGAATATGAATCACCTGTATGGTCCGGTCATTATACCTTTTGGCTTGGGCCACTGCCTGAGCCACCATAGCCTTCATTGTCCAATACATATATACTAATTGGAAGAAATGAGTTTCTCTGGTATGGGTGTATTTAGGGTCCTCTACCCAATACTGCACCTCTCTAACGATGTCTGCATCTGAAGTTAGGTGCATTTGTTTCCTGACAGTTTCCTCAATTCCCACGACATGCTTCTTCTCTTTCTCTATGCTTGAGTATTGAAACCACATCCCAGTCTTCCAAGCAACACGAGCTTCCCTTGACCAGGTAGTTGGACCTCTCGACGATGAAGGATTAGAGTGTTTACCTTTTGGTCATGCCCCCTTCCTAGCCATCATTCGAGAGGTTTGAAACACTATCTCCTATAATATTATTTCCCAGATAACTCAGATATGGTACCAAATATAGGAAGGGACTTTCCTTTCTTCGACCAACTCTTACACATACACAAATCCAAGAATTTTTCATTTTTTTTCTTGGCTCACTTGGAGGTTATTTTAATATCATGTATGGCATGATAGAAGGGGGATGAAAACCCTAGGTCCCAACAACCTTTCCTCCATTCCATTTTGCCAGTAACATCACTCGACCAGTCGGTGGTTGTACCTATCGTCCTTTCGATCTTCTTCTCATAACTATCTGAATTATGAATTTGATCTATCCTATGGATCTGATTCAATATCCCAACTTTTTTTCTTGCCTTACCATGATGGGGGAATTCAATCTCAATATTCACTAATGAAACTCGATTCTTCCATAGGATCCTCACGAACTGGCATGAAAACTCCTTGATAATTCTCTATGCTATCCATCTTTCATTCGTCCTTGCATCAAATTAGTGCGGGATAATGGGATGGTTGATATGATCGCCAACCCTCACTATGATGTGATTTATCTCTACATGAAAGGTTCCCAACGTGACATAGGGAGAGGGATTTCCCTACATATTCTCAAGGAACCTAGTTGCATCGGATGGTGACTCTGGTTTTCCATCTCGACCTATATCGCTTAGTCTTTTGATGAATATCCTATGCCCTCATGTCATATCTCCATTTGTTGTCGCTTCCACTTCCTGGAACTTCACGTGGCGATTGATGTCAAGAACGCTTAGCCTCATGGCTTATTTCCAAGTGTGAGACTCAGTGGGTTCCCCCAAATGCCACTTCATCAGTCGAGAGTTCTGAAGGACACCTACATTTTCCAGGTAGTCTGCCACCGAGTTGTCTTTTCAACGAACTTGGGATGGAATTATCACCTAGAAGTGTTGAATCAATCTTGCGACCTGTGTCCATCCACACAATAATCTCCAATTAGTGGATATTTTCCCTAGTTTTGATCCCTCTCTCAAGAAATTTAAATTTCAGATGATTAGGAGAGAATCTCCTTCCACCTGGAAGGTCGAGATACCGTGGTGTTTTTCTAAGTCTAGGCCTCTGTTGAGTCCTTCTAGCTCTGACCCGTTATTGGAATTGTACCCCATTTTACTGGCATACATACCATGATTCTCCCCTCTGGGTTTCTTAACAATCCCCCCGCACAAGACTTCCCAGGATTTTCCTTGGAAGCATCGTCAAAATTCATCTTGATTGATCCTTTTTTCGATGGTTTCCAACCTTGGTGTGTTGCTTTTGATTTTTGGGGAGGAGTTTTGGGAGATTGCTGGAAGTCCACATTGAAATTAAAACACCTAAATATGTCATCTTCCTCAGGTACTATTCAATATTCCACTGTCCAAGTACTCATAGCGATGGATTCTTGGATGTTCTCTTTAATTTTGTACCGCACTCCCTCAATAGATGTGGAATTTTTCTTGAAGATTCATCTATTCCTTTCTTTCCACAAATTCCACATCGAGATCCTAGGAAAGATATCCCAAGATTTGTTCGGGATGGGATTTTGGAAAGGCTTGACTAATTATTAGGTGATCAGGTTTGTTGGGTTTACCCTGTCTATCCTATCTCTCCGAAACATTATTTCCCCAAAGTCACAAATCCTTCACGCTTCAATGTAGGAGCATAAGAGATGGGAGAGGATTTCCTCCTCTATTTTTCAAAACATGTATATGTAAGGGCCTTCATACCATTTCTATATTAGTTTATCCCAAGTCAATACTTTTCGAGAGAGAATCATCCATAAGAAAGTTTTTATTTTGGGTCAAATTCCTGGTTTCCAAATGCGCTAACAATCTTGTCTCATGTCCTCCTCTGATAGAATCGCTTCTTGAAAATAGGCATATTTTACTTTGTACGTCCCCTCTCCTTTGTTTCCTCATCGGAGAATATTTGGACCATTTCTTAATTTTATCTCTCTTGGCAAAAGATCGAATTTAATGCGATTTACGGTCTCTGGGTATAGATTGACAGGCCTTTTGACCAGATCTTTCCATATTCCTTTAATTTTTGTTGAAGGGGTGATCACGCTCTCGCCATATTGATGGACCAGAGACCAGCCTTTTCCAACAAAGAGTTTATAGCACATTCCATTCCTTCTTGATTTGCTAGGGTTGGGACTTTTTCCCGTGCATCATCCCAAAAGAGGGTGCTCTTCCCATTATGGTCTTCGTAGAATATTTCTTGTTGGATTATCTCTCGATTCTTTCGGGCCGAATTCCAGATAAGATATCCCAGATGGAATCCGTCCATGTGGATAATATCCTGAGGATATACCTCATGAGCATTTTTTTTCCACACCTTGGCCCAAAAATATTTTGGGTTAGTGATCCATCTCCACCAAAGTTTGGTTGCTAGAGCTTGACCAACATACAGGGGATCCCTGATTCCAACACCTCCATGGGTATTTTGTTTGTTGAGTTTTTCCCAATCTACTAAAGCCCATTTTTCCTCTTTTGTGGCCCCTCCCCATATGAAGTATCTTTGCAGGGTCCTGATATTTTTCAGTATTCCTTTCGGAGTTGCCAAAACTGAGAATAGGTACAGGGGCATAAGGATTAGGACTGATTTGATGAGCATAATTCTACCAGAGAGAGTCAGGAATCTATGAGTCCAGTTTTTAAACTTTGTTTCTAATTTATCCAAAATATCTTTCCATGTAGTATTGCAGACAACCTTGTCAAGAAGAGAGGCTCCCAAGTACTTGGAGGGGAGACTGGCCTTTTGGAAACTGAGAATCTTGGCTATGTGTCCTTGGACAGGAATAGAAGTGTTAAAGAAAAAAAAATGAGATTTGTCAAGGTTTATAACTATACCTAAACCTTCTTTGTAGAGATCTATCACACATTTGATTTCTATGGCTTATTTGATAGTAGGGATCCCCATGATTAAGTTGTCATCAACGAACTGGATGTGGGTCATGGGTTCTAACCCTTCTTGTAGTCTTAGAACTTTGAGTTTGTTCTCCACCACATCCTTCTGGATTAGTCTTCCTAGGCCTTCTGTTGGATTACTGAGNGGGGGGGGGGGCGAATCAGTAATAGAGAAATTTAATCATTTTTCACCATAAAATGCAAGTGCTATATCAATGTAGCATTATCATACAATAGTTGCAGATTAAATAAACAATGAACAAATGAGAAATCATAGACATACACAGTACACCGGTGTTTTACGTGGAAACCTAAAGCAGGAGAAAACCATAGAGTGCTTTTTCTTATATGTATTTAAGAATTACATTCATTGGAAGCACCAAATTCGTTTGTTTTCCAGCTGCAAGTGGAAGGAGGCTCCAACCCCCTAGTTTCTTAGGCTACAACTTGAAGGAATATCCAACTCCCCAATTTTCTTGTGACAACCAGAAGGAGGCTACAACCCCCTAGTTTCTCAGGCTACAACCCGAGGGAAGCTCCAACTCCCGAATTCTACCTCTTGCCTCATTATTTGCTAATGCATGGTTATATAGAATGCATAAAACCTCATATAAAAGGAAATGAAAGTATTGAGTCCAAAAAATGATACAACCCATAATATAATATAGATTAATACCTCACAATAATATTCAAAATCATTTACAACAGTTACACAATAATCTATGCATAACTTTCATATAATTTCAAGGGTATGGGGATCTACCCTCCTCCTTATTTCAAGAGGAAAATGTAAGATTAAAAATGGTTCAAACCAATCAATAAACATCTCATTAAATCCATTAAAAACATTCACATCAAATTTCAATACTTTTCATATACAAGAAAGACAAATTAACTGGGGTATGGGGGATTAGAGTAACCTTTCTTGACCTGACTGTATTTTTCACCTTTTTGGGAATGAAACATATGAATATAATTATGAAATTTGGTGATCAAGTGGATATTTATATCATATATGTTTTTTTTAAATTTGAATACCAACGGACATCATATGACCAAATTTATAATATAATTTCATCTACAACCATTTTTTGTTTTTATGAGTTAGATGGAAAAATGTGAAGTTGAGTTTTGGTCAGAATGTAGACATTGATGTCAAATACTTTTTGTTAAAATTTTGACATCAATGGACACAGTATGGCCAAGTTATAGTATAATATCATCTACAACCAAGTTGTGTTTTTAGAAGTCATACTGACAAATCTGAAGTTGATTTTTGGTGAGAATGTAGATATTGGTGTCAAATACTTTTTGTTCAAATTTTAACACCAATGGACACTGTAAGGTCAATTTATACTATAGTTTCATCTATAACCATTTTTCATTTTTAATAACTTATAAAAAAAAACATTCATTCAATGATTTCTACATAATTTCCATGGAATGAACTTAAAATAAATAATCATAACATGCATGTACATTTCGTCATCTTTGAAATATTAATAAAAAAAATAAAAATAATACACTTATCTTTTATAAAATGAGTTCTAAGAAAACTAATCGTGGGTGAACCATTTTCCTCCCAATCATAGGCAAATCCTTTGTGAGTTCCACCCCCATGCTCGGCTATGAGATGTTGATTTTTCCTAATTTTCAGATCTGATCATTATTGCCTTATGATTTAAATGCTATTGTTATCATAGAATAATTACACACTGAAAATCTCAACCAAACTTAGATAACTTGATGAGAGATTACTATAAGTAAATATTATATGAGATGATATATTACAATTGAGGGCCCTGATATATATACTTGAGTGGAGTACCCTTTCATTAATGGACATGTCTTTTCCATTATTGTCTTTTCATTAATTAATTAATTATTAATTATAAATTATTGATTGCGTATATATTTATACATTATATTATAAATATATTATTTATATATTATATTTATGTTGATTATTATTTCCCCACATGCATGTCTAATTAATATATATCACTCCATCCTAGAGTAGACAATGTGAGAGCACCTCGAGTATATCCATTCCTTGTCAGGATAAAGACTACACCTGGGACATTCACCAATAGCAAAGCTCCATGAGTGAATGAGTCATTTTCCCTTGGTCAAATCAACATTACCAATCTGAGAGAATGTCTACCCGATGCTACTAACTAGAGAAAAATCAACACTCCCTCTCAGCAAGGGAGACATTCTACATCACACCAAGCTTGTCTCTGATGTATACAAACTTCTCCTTAGACAGAGGCTTGG
>SNQJ01S0104559.1:0-25173 GCA_010110895.2 Picea sitchensis
TCTACACCTCTCATCCTTCAAGGATAGGTAGTCATACTTTTCCTTTTATTCCCATCCATGACATATTTAATCTGCTAGATTCATATCCTATGTGAGGACTCTTGCTTTTGTTGTACCTGTAGTTTATTCAAATTCTTTGGTTGTTGACTAATACTTTTGTTCCACTATTCTTGAGTTCTTTGTCCACCTTTCATTACTTTCTCTATAGCTCTTGATTTCCTCATTCAACTCTTGTAATATCTGTCCTTCTTCGATGACCCTAACATCTGATCCTATGCTAGAATTGATCTGATTATACCTCTAATCCTGCCAAAATCTGCAACCAATTATCAGGTTAGAATTATACATATCATACAAAATTGTCAATTAAATTTACAAGTACCTTTTTTGTTTAATTCATGAAGAAAAATATATCAATCTTCATATTATAAAAAGTCCCTATTATTTTCCTCTAAATCCTCTGAATCATCTTTCCAACTATTAGCACATGAAATGTTCGGGAGCAAATTTTTTTCTCTCTTTTACTATATATTTCACTTAGCATCTTTTTATGTTTTCTCCAAGGTTAATTCAAGTTGTAATGAGTTTGCAACATTTCTAGAAGGTATATCCTACTTCTAGTACAATTTTTAAATATCATTTTTTTTTTCACAAGAAAAAAAGATGCTACAGGAAAGTTCGCAACACCTGGACTCACTGGTGGGACGAACTGGTAATTTGGGATAGTTTGTAGCAATTAGCACGCAACAAAGTCATGTTTTGATCATAAATTTTGAATTCATATCTGGGTTCTTCTAAAATTTGGTGTGGAGAAGCACCATATTACCTTTGACTTGCTGAAAAAACATCATCCCAACCCACTTCGTATTTTGGGAGAAAGTTCAAAATCATAACCTATAGAAAAGTTCGCAACGCATGTTGTCAAAGGCGTTGCAAACTCTAACAGATTGATAAATCCGAGCTATGGGAGGGCTCCCAGCTATGAGGGAAGGTTTGAATGGTTTCCTAGGATTTGGATGCACATGAGGGACATGTGTTCCATCTCCATATCAAGCAGCAAGACCTTTTTCAAAAGGCATTTATCACAGTAGACAAGATCCCAAAAAATAGGAATTTGTTATGTTTTTGTTGGAATATTTTGTAACATACTCCTAAATGGAGGAGGATCCGATGTAGCTCATTGGTTTAGAACCCCTTAGGGTAGAGAGATATCATTCACTATATATTAAAGGGAATTTGATAAGGAAAGGGTTCATTCCATGACCCAAGAGAGGCTGAAGAGAGTTGGGGAAATACAATTTCCCTGTGTGTGCTCATTTGTAAGCCGGAGGGCCTGTTTTGTAAATATTTATGTCATTGAAGACTCATGAGATCTATCATATTAGATAGTTATTTATTTGTTGTTCATATATATTCTCATCTTGCTTGAATATGATTATTGTTAATGTAGGTTTGATTAGCAGTATCATGTATGAGAGTTCTATGGTAAATGATATGTTGCAAAAGTTTATTACATGTTATATTTAAGCATTCACATTCGTTGTTGGAAAGGATTTCCAATCAATGAACATTCACACTAGTGCATGTTATCAGTTGAGCAAGGTGTGAGGATAATTTTTTCACTTATATGTTGACCCCTTCTTTCTTTCTTTCATCATCATACAATCTATTTATCTGATAGGCAGCTTGATTGCCTCCAATCTGTAGAATGCTTATGAATCCATTGCCCAATGATGTAGCCTATTGATCTACATTTTGCTTCCCTCTCCCTTTTTTTGATCATATTAGCTAATCCACTCAAGTATAAACCCAATACAAATAACCCTTTTAAATTGATTTAATTTTTCAAATTCTGATGGGTATTAGGCTTGTTCTTAAAGCAATCTAAGAACAACTTCTAGTGCTAACATTTTTGGTGTTGTTGTCACGGAAGAAGTTGAATATATTCCCTAGGAGAATGAATTTGATTAGATCCATATTTGGATGGTGAACTAAATATGGACATAATAGAGGCTGCATCATTCACCTAGCGACTCCACTCCATGAAGTAATAACCTATTGGCGACTTCACTGGTACAGGACATAAATGGAAATGGATGTTATCCTTGCTCAGAGGTATGCATTTTGTGATTTCTCAAACATAGATGGTTTTCCAAATCCAATGCCTACTATAGATGAATGGGATTACTATCTTCCCCTATTCATAGGAAGCAACTATGATCATCCCGGTGAGCACTTATTAAATTTTCATAAATGCATGCTTGAACATGATTTTGTCTGTGAGGATGCCTTAATCAAGATGTTCAGATTTTCTTTATAAGGACATGCTCACAAATGGTGTCAATTGATATAGATTTAGGAGTGGAATGAATTGATCAACAAACTAAATAAAATAAACATAGAGATATGAATAACAAAATAGATATCTAGTGAACAATATCTTCTATTGAATAAATGAAATAGGTTGAAACTGTAAAAATGCAGAATTGAAACACTTGCTTGAATGGTGGTAGTTATCTCTGAGAAGAGATGTGGCTGCGACGTGCATCCTTCTGAGAAGAGATGTGGCTGCGACGTGCATCCTTCTGAGAAGAATGGTTATAATGAGGCTCCAAAGGCCTTTTTAATATTACTCATGAATGCCAAAACCCTAGACATTCAAAAACCTAACCCTAGGAGATGAAACGCCAAAAGTTATGTGGGTCCCTATGGGTAAGTTGGTACCTCAACTTCCTAGGGTTGTAACTTTTACATACAACCTCCATTTTAAGTGCATGATATCCCATTGGAAAGGTATTTTAGAGAAATATACATTACGCCGTCAATATCTAACTCTGTCTATAGTTTGACTATGACGAGCCAAAAAAACATTGTTTAGGGCCCCAAAATGGCCCTAAAAGTACTACAGGATGTGATGACATGAAAAAATACAAGATAAACCAGTTGGATTAGGTGGGAGGACACCGGTATCCACCTGGAATATGTGTAGGGCTTCATACATCCCCGAAAGTGTAGAACCCACAATTACAAAGAAGTACATAAGAGCATACTAAACTAAAAATTGTTAAGAGGATCCAGTTGGAATAGGTGGGTGGCCACCAATATCCACCTGGATCAGTCATCCCCCCTTGGGAAGAAATGGTCCCCATTTCTTTAAGTCCCCCCATTAGGTGAGGAAAGTTCTGCTGATTTTTCCCTGGGTGAGCCACTTTCCTTGTTGGAGGAGATGCCCTGCCTTGACAACTTGATAAAGATGGATCCTCTGTTGGTGAGTTCCCTTGACTTGTGTGTCCATTATGTGATCAGTGGATGCCTATTTCATGCAATGAGGGTTGAGCTCTGTTGGTGTCAGTTGTTTTGGAATCTCGGAGGTGTCCAATAATGGTGGAAAATATATCTGAAGGAGGTCCACATTGAACATTGGGTGCAAGCCAAGGAAGGGTGGAGTGTTGAGATCAAAATCATTGCTACCCACAACCTTGGTGATGGTGTAAGGACCATAGAGAAATGGGAGGAGCTTCTGATGGGGCCTTGTAAGGCGCTCCTTCTGCAAATGTAAATAGACCGTGTCTCCAAACTGGAATGATTGTGGTACGATGTGTTGATCATGGCATTGTTTGTACTTAGCATTGGTTTTCTTCAAAATATCATGGACGTGTGGGCAGATGTGTTGAATCCGCTCAATTAATCTGGTGGCTTTGTTGGTCTCAGGATGAACATGGGAAGATTTTTTCTATGTGGTTGCAATAGGTACTGAAACATCAATGGGACCCAAGGTTTGGAATCCCATTCCCACCTGAAATGGGATATGGTCAGTGGAGCTATGGAGAGCCCTATTGTAACTATTTTGAACATAGGGGAGACTCTCATCCCATGTAGGCAGATGATTAGAGTTGTACATGCACAGGATGTGCACAATCATCTGATTGACAACCTATTTTTGTCCATCTATTTGGGGGTGGAAATAAGTGGATTTAGTGATCTTGGTGTCCAACAGTGAATAGAGACTCGACCAAAATGTGCTGAGGAACCTATTGTCTCGGTCGAAGATGATGGTCTATGGTATCCCAAAGTGGACCCACACTCATTCAAATAAGATATTGGTAGTATCTGTCACTGTAATTTTCTTCTTGCAGGATGTGAGGATGGCCATCTTCGAAAACCGATCAATGACCACAAATACACAATCATTTCCTTACTTGGTGGATGGAAGGCTAGACATGTAATCCATCGAGATGGATTCCCAAGGCTTCTAGGGGGGTAGGAAGAGGGGTGTATAATCCTTTCTTCTTGATGGTTGGTTTGGAAACGACATAGGTAGTGCAAGATCTGATATACTTGTTGACGTATTGTTTAACGTTTGGCCAATAAAAGTGTTTCTAGAGAACGACGACAATTTTTTCCATGCCAAAATGTCCTTCCATCCGACTGAACTATGATTCCAAAATAATATTTACACGCTCGCTTGCAGGAACACATAGATGGCCCAGATTGCATAGCAACCCGCCCTAAATTTGAAAATTGGGGACAATCACACCTATACCCAAGACCTGATAGGCGATGGCGAATTTCAAATCTTGTTGATAAATATGGGGCCACTCATATGCCTCATGTCCATAGGAATGGAGCACAGTGGTGTGTGCAGCCATGGGAGGTCAAATGAGGTAGTCGGCGACATGATTTTTTCTCCCTGTCTTATACATGATATTGATATGGAACTACTGCAGGTCGGTGGAACACTTCTGATGGAGATCGTTATAAAACTTCTTCTGTGTCTGTATGAACTGCAGAGGCTTGTGATTAGTGTGGATGATCATCTCCTTTCCCATAATGTAATTTTTCCATTGACGACAAGCTTGTACAATGGAATACATTTCCTTTTCATAGGTGGGGTATTTCTGGACAATATCTAAGAGTGTCTCACTATGGATTGTCACCGAATGACCGTGTTGAGTGAGAATTTCACCTACAACATAGTTAGATGAATCGGTCTCAATCTTGAACAGTTGTTGCAGATCAGGAAAGGACAATAATGGAGTTAAGAACAAGCGGTGATTCACATCATCAAATGATCGTTGTTGTTCCTTCCCCCACACAAAAGTTTCCCTATCACTCCTCTTAGTCACATGGTTGAGGGTCCATGCAATATGGGAGAATCCCAACATGAACCATCGATAGAAGTTGGCCAGTCCCAAGAAGATCTGAAGCTCGGTTAGTGTGGTCAAGGTTGGCCAGTCATGGATGACTTGGATCTTAGCAGGATCAATATGTACCCCATGCTNCTTCTTGATGGTTGGTTTGGAAACGACATAGGTAGTGCAAGATCTGATATACTTGTTGACGTATTGTTTAACGTTTGGCCAATAAAAGTGTTTCTAGAGAACGACGACAATTTTTTCCATGCCAAAATGTCCTTCCATCCGACTGAACTATGATTCCAAAATAATATTTACACGCTCGCTTGCAGGAACACATAGATGGCCCAGATTGCATAGCAACCCGCCCTAAATTTGAAAATTGGGGACAATCACACCTATACCCAAGACCTGATAGGCGATGGCGAATTTCAAATCTTGTTGATAAATATGGGGCCACTCATATGCCTCATGTCCATAGGAATGGAGCACAGTGGTGTGTGCAGCCATGGGAGGTCAAATGAGGTAGTCGGCGACATGATTTTTTCTCCCTGTCTTATACATGATATTGATATGGAACTACTGCAGGTCGGTGGAACACTTCTGATGGAGATCGTTATAAAACTTCTTCTGTGTCTGTATGAACTGCAGAGGCTTGTGATTAGTGTGGATGATCATCTCCTTTCCCATAATGTAATTTTTCCATTGACGACAAGCTTGTACAATGGAATACATTTCCTTTTCATAGGTGGGGTATTTCTGGACAATATCTAAGAGTGTCTCACTATGGATTGTCACCGAATGACCGTGTTGAGTGAGAATTTCACCTACAACATAGTTAGATGAATCGGTCTCAATCTTGAACAGTTGTTGCAGATCAGGAAAGGACAATAATGGAGTTAAGAACAAGCGGTGATTCACATCATCAAATGATCGTTGTTGTTCCTTCCCCCACACAAAAGTTTCCCTATCACTCCTCTTAGTCACATGGTTGAGGGTCCATGCAATATGGGAGAATCCCAACATGAACCATCGATAGAAGTTGGCCAGTCCCAAGAAGATCTGAAGCTCGGTTAGTGTGGTCAAGGTTGGCCAGTCATGGATGACTTGGATCTTAGCAGGATCAATATGTACCCCATGCTCATCAACAATGTAGCCCAAGTATTGGGCCATGTTCATTCCAAAGTTATATTTTTCCAAGTTGGAATATAGCTTGTGTTGTCACAGAGTGCTCAAAACCTGATGAATATGTCGTGTGTGCTCCTCCCAAGTTCTACTGAAGATGAGGATGTCATCCAAATATACCACCAAAAAATAGTTACTGAAGGGTCTCAATACATCATCCATCACCCTCGTGAAAGTGGCTGGTGCATTTTTTAAGCCAAAGGGAATGAACAACCATTAGAAGAGACCTTATTTATATTTGAAGTTGTCTTCCATACATCAATTGGTTCAATGGGAACCTGGTGGTAGCAAAAATTTAGGTCAATCTTGCTGAAGAACTTTTCCCCCTTGAGTTGGTCAAGAAGGTCATAAATCCTAGGAATTGGGTACGAGTTTCTGAATGTGATTTTTTTTTAATTCTCTGTAATCAATGCATATTCACAAGGTCTCATCCTTCTTTTGAATCAATACAATCGATCTTCCACAAGGGGAGGATTTGGGTCTGATGTGCCCCTTTTAATAATCTCTTGGATATGACGCTTGATTTCTTCATTTTCCATCAATGAGTGATGATAGAATGGTCCATTAGGAAGAGGTGCACCGAGGGTTAGATCAATTGGATGTTTGACTTGGCAGTGCATCGGTACCCTGGTGGGTGAGGAGAAAATGTCTTTGTATTCTTCCATGATCCTGTCCACTTGATTCTGCTGCAAAGAGAGGATCTGTGTAGAGACCATGGATGTGGTGGCGACCTTCTTCTTACTGTGAGCACAGATAAAAAAGAAGACTTACTTCCCAGTCTGTGAAATGACCTTATTTCATTACTTAGTAGAGATTAAAGAAATAGCGGTAGGCGGAGCTACCTCTGGTATCTTGTACAATTGTCTACCCAAAGTAATAATAACATTGCAGGGTATAGAATCATACACAACATGATGCTTCCACAAATATGGTTGTCCTAAAAGAACATCAAAAACTTCAAGGAGAGAAATATCACACAATACCTCATCTTTTAAAGGCTTGATGTCATAGGCTAGACGAAACAATTGGCTGACACGACGATATCTTCCTTGGCGAAGCTAGCCGATGGTGTAGGGATGTGGGTGCGGTGTCGTCAGCATGTCCAGCTACTTGATGACCTATGTTGAGATCAGGTTCTTCTAACTACCGATATTGAGAATGAAATGTAGAGGAGCCCCCTTTACCCACATATGTGAGTGAAAGAGGCATTCCCCTTTCTCTGGTTCTTCTGGTTCGCTTGGCTAGAATTTGGTGGTAGCAAAAGTGGAACTGGGTTAAACATCAATAATTTGCTTCCATCCTTCTGGATTTGATTCGGAATCCGAATCAATCTCTGACTCGAAATCCTTCAGCTCGACCATGAGTGACCGCTTGGAGAGGAATTCTTCAATGTTGTGCCAAGGGATTTTATGGTATTCACACCATTTTTCCATGTCCTTCTTCATCTTCTCATTTCCCTTCTTGTGTTGTGTCTTGGACTGGTTGTCCTGAGAGTGGCCATATTTTCTCTATCCCTTTCTATGTGGATTGGAGCCACCTTTTCCCTACTTCATCTGTGAGGAGTTTGTAGATCCAAACTCTCACCTCTTCTGCTTAAATTTATGCTCGATCTTAACAACGTATATATAAGCTGTACCCAATGAGGCGATGCCCAAAAACTCCATTTCCATTTGAATGTATCTATGAAAACAACCATGGTATTTGAGCACCATATTTCACTTTGAGTCTTTGATACCCAATTTTGTGCATAGGGTATGGAAAATATTGGTGAAATATGGTACCGTCTGGTCCTTTTCTTGACAGAGGGTGGTCCATATGGTGTATTGGTCATCGTAGCTTCCAACAGGTTAGTATTTTTATTTAATAGAATCTTGAAAGGAATCCCATGTAGGGGAAACCACAAATATTTCAAATTCCTCTATGGCCCTTTGCTCAAAGTATCCCACCAGTCCTTAACATGGGAGATGACCTTGAGGAGTGAAAAAGTAATATTTTCCCTATCGAAAAAATTGTGGACAAAAAATACCCTTCGAGTAGATTCAACCATTTATCTACAACATCTGCATCTATCAGTCCTTCAAATAATGGAATATCAAAATTTACCTATACCTTGAAGGGGGTTGCATGGCCGCTTGTTGAAGATGCTTCTCCTGTGGGTAGCCGTCGAAGGATCTGCACAAAGTTGTCCATCATTTTGTTCCTTTGTCGTGGAAGGGCTTCCTCGAGCAACATTTTAAATGGATCTCCTACTCCACCATATTTCTTTTCGTCTCCCATGGGTTTTTGTTGGGATCAGCGTGGTTGATCTTGCAATGGCTCGATTGGTTCGAGTCCCAACTTCTTATACCCATATCTTGTAGGGGACATGCACAAAGAAAAATAAATTAAGAGAGTGTCGCTTTGATACCACTGATCTAGATTTAGGAGCGGAATGAAACTTATTAACAGACTGAATACAATAAACACATAGATATGAAGAAGAACAAAGATATCCAGTGAAAAATATCTTCTATTGAATAAATGAAATAGGATGAAACTGTAAAACTGCAGAACTGAAACACTTGCTCGAATGGTGGTAGCTATCTCTGAGAAGAGATGTGGCTACAATGTGCATCCGTCTAAGAAGAATTGTTACAATGAGGCTCCAAAGGCCTTTTTAATATTACTCATGAATGCCAAAACCCAAGCATTCAAAAACCTAACCCTAGGAGATGAAACGCCAAAAGTTATGTGGCCCCCTATGGGTAAGTTGGTACCTTAAATTCCGAGGGTCATAACTTTTGCATATGATCTCTGTTTTATGCGTGTGATAGCCCGTTGGAAAGGTCTTTTAGAGAATTACACATTACACCATCAAACTCTAACTATGTCTATTATTTGATTGTGGCGAGGTAAAAAAACATTTTTTAGGGCCCCAAAATGGTCGTGGAAGTACAACAAGATGTGCTAACATGAAACAATACAAAATACTCCAGTTGGACTCCGTGGGAGGCCACCAGTATCCAATTGGAAGAAGTGTAGGGCTTCAGATATCCACTAAAGTGTAGAACCGACAATTACAAAGAAGTACAGAAGAACGTGCTAAACTAAAAACTGTCAAGCAGATCCAGTTGGAATAGGTGGGTGGCCACCAATATCCACCTAGATCATCAATCCCTCCCCAATGATAACATTCATTCTTTGAAGGAGTTTCACACTATTTTTCATCATCATTACAAAAAAAATTATTTGGCTGATATTCTTTTTGAAAATTGTTGTAAAGAATTTTAACCCTACATCCAACATTCAATTAATATTCCTTCTGGTTATAAGGATGTTGGTGATATAAACACTCTAGAAACATTTGTCTTTGATTTGAATGTCTCTACCATCTTTGACTATGATACAAATGATGCCATAAATTCTGATAAAGATCAAGTTGTTGATATGCATCGAGCATCTCAAGAACATCTTGAAACAAAAAATTATAAATACCAAGATTCATAAATATTTTACAATCAACCTATTTTTTATTAATATTCTAGTGATGATGATAAGAATAATTTATTCATGACATCTTTGGAACCTCTCAACATTGCCCCTGTATATTATGTTTATGAATATGATTCTTGGGAATACAATGGAGGTGAAAAGAAAGAGCTACAAAAGCAATTGATCTTGCCTTTATCACCAAATGATGACCAGTAGATTGCAAAAATTAGTAAGTCTTCATTTGTCATTCTTGAACATGGACCTATAGAAGAAATCGAACATAATGTGATTCATAGTGAAAGTAGTGTGCAAACTTTCTCCCTTGCAGGCTTCCCGAATGGATAACACAACATTGTCAAAGGAGTAGTTTATACACACAGTCAACCCATTTATTTTGAAAAGAAAAAATACGTACTCTCGTATGATTTTGATGATCCCATGGAAATATATATGGATTTGTATTGGGGTAATCATTCTTATATTTATGAATTCATAAAAGCATATTTCCATAGTTGTAATAATGGGTGTTTAGTTCATTTCCTTTTCTATTCTCTAGTCTTCTCAGCCATATATATGCTTAAAAATGGAAGTAGATTTCAGTTTGTGATCCAGTTACTTGAATGGTTGTATTGGCTTTACCATATCACTTAATCAGGAAACCAAATTGGCTAGAAGTAGTTTTATGTACATAAATAAGCTCACTCCATGAGCATGTGATTTTCAGTTTGAGTTTGTCTATAGTATGAGTTCAGTTTGCAGCTTATGACAGTGTTTTCATTTTCCAATAAGGAGTAGAGGTTCTTTCAGGAATACAATATGCAAACATAAAATTGGATAAGGCACTAGGTATGCAGGTTCTTGTAAGCTCACAGGGAGCATGCCATCCCCTGTGGAGCTAATGTTAGCACATGAAATGTTAAGGAGTCAAAATTCTTCCATGTTTTTCTATATATTTCACTTAGCATCCTTTTATGTTTTCTCCAAGGTTACTTCAAGTTGTAATGAGTTTACAACATTTATGGAAGGCATATCCTACTTCTGGTACAAGTTTTAAATATTAATTTTTTTTTTGCAAGAAAACATGCTTCTACAGGAAAGTTCGTAGCGCCTGGACTCATTGGTGCTATGAACTAGTAATTTGGGACAGTTTGTAGCAATTATCACACAAGAGAGTCATGTTTTGATCATAAATTTTGAATTCCTATATGGGTTCTTCTATAATTTGGTGTGGAGAAGAACCATATTACCATTGAAGTTTTGAAAACACATCAGCCCAACCCAATTCATATTTTGGGAGAAAAGTCAAAATCATCACTTACAGGAAAGTTCACATCCCAGGTTGTCAAAGGTGCTGCGAATTCTAACAGTTTGATCAATTCAAGCTATGGGAGGGATGCCAACTATCAATGAAGGTTTGAATGGTTTCATAGGAGTTATTTGGACATGAGGGACATGTGTTCCATCTCCAGATCAAACAACATGACCTCTTTCAAAAGGCATTTATCGCAATAGACAAGATCCCCCAAAATAGGAATTTGTTATGTCTTGTTGGAATCTTTTGTAATAGACTCCTAAATGGAGGAGGGTCCTATGTCTCTCATTGGTTTCGACATATTTAGGGTAGAGAGAGATCATTCACTATATATGAAATGGATTTCGATAAGAAAAGGGTTCAATCCATGACACAAGAGAGGTTGGAGAGAGTTGGAGAAACACAATTTCCCTATGTGTGCTCATTTGTAATCATGAGGGCTTGTTTCGTAAATATTTCTACCATTGAAGACTCATGAGATCTGTCATATCAGATAGTTATTTTTTTTTTCATATACATTCTCATCTTTCTTGAATATGATTACTATTAATGTAGGTTTGATTAGCAGTATCATGTATGAGAGTTATATGGTAAAGAATTTGTTGCAGAAGTTTATTACATGTTAAATTTAAGCATTCACATTCGTTGTTGGAAAGGATTTCCAATCAGTGAACATTCATACCAGTGGATGTTATCAGTTCAGTAGGGTGTGAGGCTGATTTGTTCACTTATATGTTGACTCCTTTATTTCTTTCGTTCTTTCATTCATCATCATACAAGCTATTTATCTGATAGAAAGCTTGATTTCCTTCAATATGAATAATTATTATGACTCCATTTCCCAATGGTGTATCCTAATGATCTACATTTTTCTTCCCTCTCCTTTTTTTTGCTCAGTCTAGTTGATCCACTCAAGAATAAACCCAATACAAATCACCCTTTCAAATTGATTTAATTTTTCAAATTCTGATGGCTATTAGGATTGTTCTTAAAGTAGTCTAAGAATAAATTCTAGTGCTAACACCAATTACTGTACTCTTTCCCCAATTGGATATCATAGATGAAATTTAGGTCTCCCTGAAAAACTACTTTCATCCCCCTTAGTTGGTACAAAAAATCGAAAACTACAAAGGCGCTTTCTCCAAACCAAGTTCCACGTAACCACGGCTCGAATTCGTGGGATTAATCACCCTTTAGCAACTCGTTTTGTGTTTTTATACACATGATCTTGCACAAACACCACGTCTGAGGGATGGTTTAATTCCAGGCCCTTTTTACCTTAACATGGGACCGATGCTGGAACCAAGTCCTCGGGACTTTGTCCTTCATATGTTTTCCCCTGTCAACTTTTTTTTTCCCCCAGAGTTACGATTCGTCGAACCCATTAATCATTCCACTAGAAAAAATGAATGATCAAGATTTAATCTCCCGTCGAATGGATGGTCCTGCCCCCATGTGGAGGATTCATCGAGATCCACGGTTTTGACTTAATAAAGCATTGAGATAGACGACTCTCAACCAATTCAGAAATTCAATGCTCCAGGACTCTGGGATATTTTCATTCCCAAGTCTTCCACCTCCCTGGAGTGACAATCCTCCGAAGTTCTTACCCTTTTCAACCACAGATTAATCAGAAAATCAAGATTTAATCAAGAATTTGGATGGACGGTGCTCACACACTTCAAAAATTCAGTTCTTCGAGGCTTCGGGATAATTCCATTTTTGAGTCTACAACTTTCCTGGAGTGACAATCCTCTAAAGTACTTACTCAGTTCTTCCATTGATTAATCCAACGGTTAAGAAAGGTCCTGAAGGAAACTCAGATCGATGGTCTGCATGCCTTTGCTACTTCGGGCTTCGACACTTTTCACTGGTAGAAACCTGGAACCCCCAGATTCACATAATCCCAAAGATGACATGACATGCTGATGTCACCTAGGATGACGTGGACCCATGGAACCTGTGCCATGTATCACTAAAAAAATGAACAGTTTGGGGTCCAAAAGATACCAAATCCGGGTGACACATGTTCCCACACAGTGCCCATGCCACATGGCATAAGCCACGTCATCAACCACATGGACGATCCATAATCACAGCTCCATATTCGATGGTCCATGTGACCTCACAGCTTTACACTTCGTGAATTCGACACTTTGGGCTTCGACACTTCGAGGTTTTTCTCTACAACATGCTTAGTAATCACTGGAGTGGTGAAGTTTCAAAGTCTGAAATCCACTACCCTTCCACCAATGCTAGATATGACAGCCTGCAACACTCTCGAAGTCCTTCCCTCAATGTAATGGTTGACGAAATATTACGGGCTTTGACTTTCTGAGGCTCTGGGTTGTAGCAGTGAAGCGAGGTTTAAAACTTACGACGTGAAAAATAAAAAAAGTGGTCAACGTCGGGTGACCACAATCAACGAGGAAGATACCTTCTCACCTCTCATCATATCAGATGACTGATGGGACTTCACGACTTCAGCCTTTGGCAATTCAAGCTTTTCCTTCCTACCAAGATCACTGAAGCAGTGAATTTCTGAAGTCTTACCTTTCACACTTGGCCATGATCGATGACTGATGATCAACAATCCAGATCTGACGACTGGGACTTAACCTTTCCCAACCTTTTGTTTCTCCTTTATCGAACAACCCTCGTTCACCTTCCCTCTGATCTAATGATCCAGATCTCCCTTGATCCCACGGTGGTGATCGTTCCTAAATTCAAAAGGAAGGTCATGATCCTATGATCCCTTACAAAGGAGCTTTGACACTATGGATTCTACGTGGACTCTACAACTCCATTCCTTCTGAGCTTTACGATTTCAAGGTCATAAATCAATCTCAACCATGAGATTCTGACCAATAGAACCATCCCATATCGGCCTGATGTTTCAACTAAAAGCTATGATACCATTTTGTAACATACCCAACCACCCACAGGCTAGGCTATGCCACTTAAAAGAGGCTTAGACAAGGTGCAACACACCCATCCTTCATCAGGTAGGGCACGCTACAGTCCAAAGCCTTAGTTCTATGATCTTATCTTGAAATCAAAGGACTGCTCATTTAATTTAGAGGAATGAAAATCACATGCATAAGACAAGATCCATGCTACAACATAAATAAGCAGAATATGTGCCATGCACAACAAATAGCTAACAGACAAGAATATTAAAAATACATATCTCGGAGATAATTAAATACACATTGGAATTAAAAATTATACAAAAAACACAGAGAGCACTTATCTTTGCAAGTAAATGTCCACCAATTGGTTGCAGACCAAGGAAGTTCATCCCAACCATAGATGATGTTGTTCTTTTACTCTAAAAAATAGGTCACCCTCGAGCTAGGTCTATGCATACACAAGGATGGGTCCTAGGAAAAATATGAAACACACAACAGTTGGATAACTAGCTCTCAAGTTTCCCAACCACAGAAGAAATCTGAATTTCCATCTCTCTTTCCCCCTCGGCATGCACAACAGAAAGAAATAGACACCCTTCTCTACCATGCAGTCCCTGAAGATGTCTCATTTCTCTCGTGGAATCCAATGCTACTAGTCAGGAAATATCCCTATTGAAAACTCCAAGGATTCTTAGTTGTGGATAGTTCTATCTGAACTATCACCAATCTCATAACTAATAGGCCTTTCAACACTCAAGCTATCATAGGCCTTTCAACACTCACAACAATCCAAAGTACACCAACTATATTCTACCCAACCTGCACAACCCAAGAGAAGGAACCCCCTTCTTTGCCATAAAGTCCCTTAGGTTGTATTTCTCCTTCCATGGATCCAATGCTTCTAGTCAAGAGTCTCCATGTTGGGACTCTCAGGATTCACAGCTGTGAGAAAACTTAACCAAGAGCCACCCAAACAACCATTTGTGTCCATTCTTAGACCAAGAGCACAAAAATTCAACCCGAGTTATGGAAGTAAAAGGAAGAGGAAGAATAATGAGAAGAACCGAAAAAATAACCCCCCCAAAACATTCCCCCAAAGGGATGTTTAAATAATTACATGAAGACAAGAGCCACACAACCTCTCTCCCAAGAAGCTCATGTAACCTCTTTTCTCCATAAAATCAATTATGGGTAAATAAAATAATAATAAAATGACTTATCCCCTCAAACCCCCTCTCTTGTGGAATCATAAAACCATATCTCTTTTGTCCTTGTCTGTCTTGTAGCCAACAATGTTTTTATTAATGTATATGAAGTATTACATTTCCTAGGCACTCTGGCCTCTTTTCAACTTTATCGGCTCACCATCCTAAGTCACAATTACATTATACATTCTAGTGCATAAGGGTTAAAACCGAGGTGTTACACTACCCTTGAAATACCTTGAACTATTCTCAAGTTCCCTTCCTCATCCAAACAAGTGACAACCTTGTTATAACAATATAGAAATACATGATGCATATCCAACCAATCCATACCAATTAAGAAATCATATGAACCCAAGGGTACGATTTTCAAATCTTCCTATGTGTTGAGTCCATTCATTTCCATTGAACAATCCTTAACCAACTCATTGATTCTTCTTTTAACTCCCATAGCTAACTGAACTAGCCAAGATTTCCCATGCTTACTTCTTTGAAAATGAAATATTTCAACAAGATTAGGATCTATGTAACTATAACCATCTCATGAATCAAGTAAAACAATTATAAGTTGATCATTGAGCTTATCTTCCACTTCAATCATATGAGACTGAAATTCAACTTGCTTTTTGTCCAAGGTTGCATAGATCCTTGGCATGCTTCTTCCCATTTCCTTAACTGTATCATTCTAATGGAAATTGTGAACAATATTCACTCTTTCACCTCTATGAGGGAAATATCTATACATGTGATATCCCTCACAAACCCAACATTTAATAGGTTGTTTCCTTGTCCTTTTTCCCATTGTTTCTAACATTCTGGGTTCTTTTTGAGATGGTTTCCCTTGAGAACTATTTCTAAAAAAAGTTGTGTTTTTCCCTTTCTTCCTTTTCTCGATCTTACCTTTCTTCTTGTCTTCCCAAAACTTTTGGAAAGTTGGTCTTCCTCTATGCTGATCATAAAGGAATTTGGATCTCCTTATTTCTTCCTCCAATGTCTTGGCATCGTCATATTGTATCGTATCACTGAATATTGAATGTAACCCACTCATGAACCTTTGAATATTTACTTTNTGGAAAGTTGGTCTTCCTCTATGCTGATCATAAAGGAATTTGGATCTCCTTATTTCTTCCTCCAATGTCTTGGCATCGTCATATTGTATCGTATCACTGAATATTGAATGTAACCCACTCATGAACCTTTGAATATTTACTTTATCATCCTTGATGAATTTAACAAACCTCGACATCTCCAATAATATTCTCTCATACTCACACATGGTCATGTTCCCAAGATTGAGCTCAAATAACTCCTTCATCTTCCTATCATAATAACGTTTGGACAAGTATTTCTTTTGAAAATACTTTTTGAGCTCCCTCCAAGTAACGTTCTTCTCATCAATGTGCTTTACTTTCACAAGTTGGTCCCACCACATTGATGATTTTCCCTTCAGTTGTTAAATTTCAATTCTACCTTCTTCCTATGAGGAACAATTGTGCAATTGCAAATAATTCCTCATCCCCAATAGCCAAGTCTCTGCATCTTCACCTTTCCTATACTCACCATTAAAGGTAGGATGTTTGATCTTCCTCATTTCTCCTTGTAGTTCATCTACCCCAGAACTCCTCCTATACTTTATGGAAGGAGATAAACTTGAACTATTGTCTTCTCTTCTAATAGAGTTTCTTGGTTAGTGATGATGATTTCTACCAACATGTCTAGACTCTTCCTTTTTGGCATGAGATCTCAAATCCTTTGAATTACTTCAATCTATCCCCTTATTCTAATATTCTCTCTCAATTTGGTTTTTGTTTTTATTTATCAGTATGGAAATTTTATCAAAACAATAAATTAGATCCAACAAGACTCTACTATGTTCCTCTTATTATATTGTTACATGTTTATAAATGTGTGTGTGTGTGTGTGTGCGTAGCTTGAAATGTTTATCTACCACAAAATTCAACCATTGTAAACCATGGATGATGTTGTTATAACTATTCTATTGTGTGTGTCACCATAACCCCCCCCCCCCNTTTCAGATGTAATGGAAAGAGAATCAAATGCATTTCTTCAAACATAAAGACATACATATAACTTATATTTTATTTATATGTTGACCTCTTTACAACAGTTCTCCAGATCTGAATACCAATGAGTAATACATGTTTTGTAGGTTTCTATAATAGTAAAGTGAGTCTCTCTAGACTTACAACAAGTGAAATTTGAATTCCATAAGTTCCAAAAGCCCCAACAAACAAGTATCACCCCATTTCTATGCAACTCGTCCTTCGGAAGTGGGTTCAACCTCCAAATATGGTAGCTATGCTCCTCTATTAATAAAATCAGCTTTTGGAGGTATAAGTTCAATTACCCAAGAAACAACTTGACCTCTTCAACACATAATATTCCCAACAAGTATACAACTCATCCCCAGCCAGAAGGAATTCACCCTTGGAGATAAATAATGCAACCCACATGTAAAACTCGGTCCACTCCACAGGAAACTCAACCATCACTTGGAGGAAAGCATCTTGAGCAAATGGATTGACCCAACAAGGAGAAATTGGACCAAAACTGAAAGGGAATTCCCAACACTCTAGAAATTATTCTCCTCAAGTCCAGTTTTCCCCCTCACACACCATACTCAAAAAAGAAATGAGAAAGAAAACAGTCACAAAGAGGAACCTTTGTTACACACAAAGAAAATCAGCCACAAAAAGATAACTCTACTAACCATGAAGCACAATGAAGAAATATCGGATGAGCTCTTCCCAATGGACCAGCTAGGGTGGAAAGTCTCACCATCAAAACTGATCTCTGAAATCTCCCTTAGGTTTTTCATCCCAAGAGTTCATAAAGCCACAATAGTTCTCTAAAAGCAATTTTAGAAAATGTCAAGTCAAGAATCCGAGAGGGAACCCTCTTTTTACCTTTTAATAAGTTTAGGTTACTTTTTATATTCTCAATAGTCACTTAGGTGCCTTTTTACCACTTACTCAATGTCACCTTTTAAAATTAATTAACTCCTTCTCTGATAACATTAAATAAATAATTAATTTTGTTTTTCACCACCGACTATAGCCTATGCGAATTACTTAGTCTATTTATCCAATCTTCTAGAATAATCATTTGGAAAGGGACATTACATTCCTCCCTTCCCAAGATTTCTTGTCCTCATGTAATTATAAATTTGGATGCTGCAATATTTGATCACTTTCTCTTCATTTGATGAGGTATTCTCGGATCACCTTGTTACATATTCTCCTCTCTTAAACCTCCAATACCTCCTCAAGAACCAGTACCATGTTGGTTGTGGAGCCTGATTATCTTTCTGATTCAGAGGTTTTTGTTTTCAGTCATGTTTATACACCATGAAAACTTTACACCCCAGAAGAATGTACACTCTTCCACATGTGGGAGTGCACGGGGGGGTTACTCCGCTTGCAGGATCCGGGGTAAATGTATATTGAAATTTCATAGTAAATTCAGACCATTCATTATAAGGTCGTATATTTGACGATAGAAGTTATGTTAGGGTTTTCTTCCCTAGAAGGAAACCCTCTTTTATGATGGAAATGTATTGCAACTATGTATCATTGTGAATATTGTATTCTGAGTGAGGAGACTATGAGAGAAAGAAGAGGAAGTTACAACAGGTGTGTTGTAGGTTTTATCCCTTCATTTGTTGGATAATAATAAAGGAAGAACCTAGAAATTTATCTGGTGGACATATCCCACACTCGGTGAACCACATATATTTGTGTCTCTATTGTATTGTGTATCTTTTGTGTTTTATTTCTGCATTTGTTTTATTTTATTTCTCTGCAATCCTATTTTTCTAACAAATGGTATCAAAGTGAAAGGTAACGCACGGGAAAAGAGGGTTCCTGGTTCGAGTGGGAGAAATGGCGAAAGATGGAAAGTTTAGGGTCGAGAAATTTAATGGCCAAAACTACCAGTTATTGAAGATGCAGATGGAAGATTATTTATATTAGAAGGATCTATTCCTACCATTGGGTGGAATAGCAAAGAAGTCGACGACCATTAAGGATTAATAATGGAAGGTTCTTGAAATAAAGGAACTAGGAACGATATGACTAATCTTGGAAGCGTCGATGGCTTTCAATATTTTGAAAGAAAAGAAAATGAAGGATTTGATGGTCACATTGACTAAACTGTATGAAAAACAATCGACGTCCAATAAGGTATTTCTAATGAAGAGATTATTTAATATGAAAATGTCAGAAGGTGGGTATGTTGTAGATCATTTAAATGAATTTAATATAGTTACTAATCAACTAAGTTCTTTAAAATTGGAATTTGATGATGAGGTCAAGGCTCTTCTAATCTTGTGCTCATTTCTAGAAACATGGAATGGATTGGTCATGGTTGTAAGTAAATTTGTCTTTGGTTTAAACACTTTAAAATTTGATGATGGTGTTGGTATAATCCTTAGCGAGGAAATGCGATGGAAAATCACAAGTGATACATTAGGTAATGTGTTGAACATGGATAATACGGGAAGAAAAAAGGATAGAGGAAAGGGCTCAGGAAACCATGGGAATTATAGGAAGGGAATATCCAAATCCAGACTAGGAAAGATAGAGTGATAGAATTGTAGGAAGAAAGGACATCTGAAGAAAGACTGCAGAGCTCCAAAGAAACAAAGAGATGGACATCAGGAGAAAAATCAGGAATCAAATGGAACAGGCGATGTGCTACAAGATGCTTTGATTCTTTCTGTAGATAATATTTTTGAGTCTTGGGTAGTAGATTCAAGGGCGTCATTTCATTCCATGCCCCATAGGAAACATTTTCTATATTATGTTCAAGGTGATTTTGGACAAGTTCATTTGGGTGCTGATGCACCATAAAAAATTGTTGGAATGGGAAAGGTAAAAATAAAGAAAAGGAATGGAAACCAATGGTTGTTGAAAGAGGTAAGACATGTTCCAGATCTAAGGAAAAACCTAATTTCAACAGGGCAGTTGGAAAGTGAAGGTTGTATATCCATATTGACACATAAGGTGTCGAAGGTCACCAAAGGATCATTGGTGATAAAAAAAGGAGAGAAGGTAGGTACATTGTATTTATGTACTGGTAATTTTTGACTCTTTTATCTATTTAGATTCTACAAGAGTGAATACAACATTGTGGCATGATAGTCTTGGGCACATGAGTGAGAAGGGGATGCAGATACTTCACAAAAGAATTTTTTTGCAGGATCTTAAACAAATTTATTTGGATTTTTGTGAGCATTGTGTTTATGGAAAACAAAAGAGAGTCAGATTTCTCAGAGTCAGAAAAGAAAATAAGAGTGAAAGATTAGAGCTTGTGAATACAAATGGGGACTAGATCATGTATCATCTCTTGGTGGCTCTCGTTATTATGTTACTTTTATTGATAATGCAACTAGAAAAACTTGGGTTTATTTCATTCGACAAAAATATGATTTTTTTTATACTTTTAAGAAATGGAAAGCTTTGGTTGAGAATGAGATAGGAAAAAGGTTGAAGTGTCTCAGATCAGATAATGGAGGTGAATATTGCAGCAAGGATTTTGATGATTACTGTTCATACCATGGGATTGGTAGAGAGAAGACAGTTCTAGGAACACCACACGAAAATGGTGTGTCAGAAAGGACGAATAAGACACTCATGAAGCGTGCAAGGAGTATGAGATTGTATGTTGTCTTGCCCTTACAGTTCTGGGAAGATTTTGTAGATATTGTTGTTTACTTAATAAACAAAGGACATTCAAGTTATTTGGATGGTGGAATTTCAGAGGAGGCATGGACAGGTAAAATAGTAAACTATTCCTTTTTGAATACTTTCGGTTATGAAGCATTTCTCCATATTGATAAAGAAAATAGAACAAAGATTGAGGCAAAATCCAAGAAGTGTACCTTTATTGGATACAATGTTAATAATTTTGGTTATCTCTTATAGGATTATGAAAATCACAAAATCATTAGGAGTAGATATTTCATATTCAATGAGAAGGGCATGTACAATGATCAGTTGCAGGGAAAGAAACAGAAAAAAGAAAAACCAAAATACACAGTGCTTGATGAGATCACTGAAAAAGAAATTACAAAGGTACCAGAAAATCAAAATGTACAACAACATGAGAAGCAAGTACCTAAAACTCCTGCAAGTGTTGTTAGAAGATCTACCATGTTAAGTAGACCCCCTGAACGATACTCTCCTTGATTGTATTATTTATTGGGAGAAAGGAATGAAAGAGGAAATAGATTCCCTAGTAAATAACCAGACTTGGTATTTGGTTCAGTTGCCTACAAGAAAAAGAGCATTGCAGAATAAATGGGTTTACAAGTTGAAGGAAGAAGATGGAGGAAAAAAGAGGTACAAGGCTAGACTTTTTGTAAAGGGGTTTGCACAAAAGAAAGGTATATATTTTGATGAAATATTTTCTCTTGTTGTTAAAATGACTTCAATTAGGACTATTTTTTTTTTTGTAAGTAAGTATTTTATATATAAAGGACCTTCTTGGTGCCAAAATAAAGAGTACATAAACTGAGTCAACCGGTTGTAATTACTAAACTGCTCCAGAAGGAGAAACCAGTTCAGCCAACCGTATAATTCAAGTCGCAAAAATTTCTAACAGTCCTAGAAAAACCAGGCAATTTAACTACCATGAGAGCCACTAGAGCTAAAGTATGGAACAAGTTTTGTATGATCTGACACATACTCTGGCAAGAGGCTTGGCCGGGGCTCCTCGATGACATGTGTCCCACTGGTCGTCCACTGCATGTTCGTGGCGTCGGTGCCCTTGTCCTCGTAAGATGCCATCCTGACACTTGCCGGTGAGGTTTGCGGCTACAGACTGGTGCCTATCACCTCTGCTACTACCCTCTGAACGACACCTTTGACAGTATATTTTTTGCTAGCCAGGGTCTGCTCCTGCTCGAGAGTATCCATGAGCGTTGGTTCGAAAGCCTTCTTGTCAGACTGCGGGCTCTCCTCTGTAGCGTCCTGCTGATGACTGCTCACGTGATCACTTGCAGTGAGAGATGCGTCACTGGAATCCTCAGGGGAGGCTTCAGGGGGATTGGCGAGAAGATGAAGAAGGACTGACAACCTTCCCTCCATCTGTTGAACGCAGAACTGAAGGTCGTCCACTCCTTCCCGGAGCTCAAAGACTAAATCATGCAGAATGGTGGAGATTTCGCGTGGTAAATGGGGGGAGGGCGTCTTCAATTTGCTGCGGGGTTGACCATGGACGGTCCTTCCGTGGGGTGAATTCACTGAGGCCCCGCCCGACGCAGGGGGAGGAGAGGAATGCTTGAAGGAGGGATGTCGCCATGAAGGGGTCAAGGTGGTGTCAATGATGGCTAGACAGTCAAAGACGTGGGTGGATGAACCAGAGGGTGAAGAGGAAGTGCGGGGCCGTCGAGGGTTCCATGGAGATCCCCTACGAGGGTGCATTCTTTGTCATGGCATGGTACAGAGCCAAGGTTGAGGACGGGGGGAGGCTAAAGGACCATGAACAGAACCATAGAACCATAATCAAATGGCCGAGCGATAACGCAAATGGGATGCGGCATTGCACTCTGCGTTAAGGTGGTCGAGGGAGCTCGATTTAATGCCCTTCCCATCGACGTTAAATTCAAATTAATGCCCGGGGGTGGTGGCTGCAGTGGGCACGAGCCAAGCACATGGCTCCGTGCTCCGCTGGCCTCCACTTACCACCTCTGCGCGCCAGTTGTCGGGCTCTATCACCCCATCCGGGTGCAATTAGGACTATTTTAAGTCTTTTGGTAGTAGAAGATTTTCATCTTGAATAGTTAGATGTAAAAACAACTTTTCTCCATGGGGATTTGGAGGAAGAGATTTATATGCCGCAACCACAGGGGTATGAGGTCAAAGGGAAGGAGAATTTGGTATGCATGTTGAAGAAGAGCTTGTATGGCATAAAGAAAGCTCCAAGGAAGTGGTATTTGAAGTTTGACATGTTTATGATAGAACAAGGTTATAGTAGATGTCATTCTTATCATTGTGTTTATTTTAAAAGGCTAGAAACTGGAAGCTACATTATCTTTCTATTGTATGTAGATGGCATGCTTGTTGTAGGGTCTAATATGCAAGATATAAATGTGATTAAGAATAAATTAGCTAATTCATTTGCGATGAAGGATTTGGGTGCTGCAAAGAAAATCCTTGGTATGAGAATAACAAGAGACAGGAAAAATCAGAAATTGACATTGTCTCAGGGTGAGTACATAGAGAAGGTGTTGGAGACGTTTAGAATGAAAAATGAAAAACCATTTAGTACACCTTTGGCAAGCCATTTAAAATTAACTAAGGAAATGTGTCCCAAGACACAGGACGATATAAAATACATGTCTAGGGTCCCTTATTCATAAGCAGTTGGCAACTTGATGTATGCGATAGTTCAAAACCAGATATTGCACATGCAATGGGAGTTGTGAGCAAGTATATGAAAAATCCAAGTAAAGAACATTGGGAGGAAGTAAAGTGGATTCTCAGGTATTTGAGAGGTACTTATACTCATGCATTAAGGTTTGAAGGTTCAAACATTTTTCTATAGGGATATGTTGGTTCAGATATGGAAGGTGATAAACATAGCAGGAGGAGCACCATAGGGTATGTTTTTACTGTAGGTGGAAAAACAATAAGTTGGATTTCAAAAATGAAAAATCTTGTTGCACTTTCAACAACAAAACCATAGTATGTTGTTGCAACAAAGGCTAGTAAAGAAATGATTTGGTTACATAGGTTTATGGAGGAATTGGGAAAGAAGAAGGAGAATAGTAGGTTGTACTGTGACAGTGAGAGTTCCATTCATGTTGCAAAGAAATCATCCTTCCATTTGAAGACTAATCATATACATCTCAGGTACCATTTCATACGATCCGTCTTGGGAGATGGGCATTTGAAGTTGGAAAATATACACACTAGCCATAATCCTGCAGACATGTTGACTAAGGGAGTAACTAGGGAGAAAATGGGTTCTTTCTCAGTTTCAGTTGGTCTTCAAGCATGAAGGTGAAGATGATAAATTTTCCAGGTCCAAGAAGGATCATATTCTAGAAGATACAATTTTGGTGGAGTTGTTGAGATCAGTTTCCAAGTGGGAGATTGTTGGTTGTGGAGCCTGATTATCTTCCTAATTTAGAGGTCTTTGTTTTCAACCGTCTTTATACCCCATGAAGACTTCACACCCCAGAATAACGCACACTTGTCTACGTGGGGGAGTGCAAGGGGGGTTACCCCCTTTGTAGGGTCCATCCCCCCGGTTGGGCGGTTTATGGGCAGGCGAGCCCCTAAAGGAAAAATTGCCTTGTAAATGTATATTGTAATTTCATAGTAAATTTGGGCCGTTCATTATAAGGCCGCAAATATGATGGTAGAAGTTATGTTAGGGTTTTTTCCCCTAGAAGGAAACCCTCTTTTACAAGGGAAATGTTAAATTTGGCAGCATTGATAGTCATTCTCCAATGATAGGCCATATGGGCCACCCTGAGGCTAGGCAGGGAGATTTGGAGAATCAACCAGTCTTGTGAGGTATTGACAAAAGCCAGGGGGAACGTAAAACCTCTGTGAGTCAAACCAAAAGTCAGGATGAACGAGATGCTATGTGAGTCTAGTGAAAAAGTCAAGGGGAACTTACAACCTCTATGAGCATATACAGTCTAGTGAAAAAGTCAGGGGGAATGTATAACCTCTGTGAGCATAGACAGACTAGTGCACGATTCAGGGGGAACGTACAACCTATGTGAGCCTATTCAAACCTTGTGAGCCATGAGAAAAATTCAAGGCATCTAGAAAATTTTGGTTGAATATAAAATTCCTATGAGCTAGAAACAAACGATATTCTTAATACTGCAAATGATATAAATGTATTGATCTAGTGCGTTGGCACATGTAACATTATCCACCATGAAGAGAATTTTGAATTGCCTTGTAATGTTG
>SNQJ01S0104559.1:29877-46353 GCA_010110895.2 Picea sitchensis
TTACATTTTCCTTATGGCCTTGATCTATCATTTGTATGGAGAAAAGGATTGCTCCAAGTTCTTTGAATCCTAGATTCCTTTGGCTCACACAGTTTCTACATTGGGAAGAAATTTTAATTGGGGATCTACAATCTCAAAACAGTTGAGCACCCTGATAGAAGAGGCGCATAATCCAAAGCCCGAAGAAACCCTTGCATTCTACATGGTGTCTTATCTCCTAGATGAAATATGCGGTGGAAATTTTTTCCCTAGCCCAAGCCCAAGTTGACATGTCTATGAAGTGAATGTACATGTCTATGTGTATTTTCTAATTTTTAAGCAGGATTGCCAAAGATTATCAGAAGTAGAAAGGAAGGTGATATCCAAAATTGGGCATTGGTACTTGGAAGAAATAAACACATACATCGGGATTTTTGGAGCCCTTGGAGAACCACACCTACAACCGACTCATGTCCTTGATAAATTGGTGTTGGGGGAAATCTATTACTAGACTATACTACAAGGTTTCAATGCATATCTGGTAAAATATAAGAAATTGATATTCATTCCCTATGGGTTCTATGTAGGTTACCATTTAGTGAAGGATACTATTAGTAACATTTCTTGTAAGGGGGGATAAAATGCGAAGGAATGGGTAAAAAATCCACATACCCTAAGTTCGGGATGCAAAATGCGCATGTGGTTAAGCGGCAAGCAAATCTGGACGGCAGGGATCCGCGCGCCTGGATCAACCGTGCATATCGGATTTCGGAGCCCCCCCGCCTTTCTACTTTTAAGCAGAAGGGGGAGGGGTCCGGAATCGAGGGCACACCTTTTCAACGGCTATGATCAGAGCACCCGGATCAATGGTGCACAAGGCCATTTCGGAACCCCCTCGCCTTTCTACCTTTAAGAGAAGGGGGAGGGGGTCCGGAATTGGGGGTGCACTTCTCCAATGGTTACGATGAGAGTGCCCAGATCAATGGTGCACAGGCGAGCCAGACCACCCTTGCTTCTCTGCATTTAATCAGCGTGGGTCCCTCCCCTTTCATGTCACCTCTCGAGCCGCCTCTCCCCTGCAGCCTATTTTCCACCTCACCTCATAGCATGGCCCTTCCTCAGTCCATCATCCTCCTACCAGCTGCCATGTGTCCCCCCTCTCTCCACGTCACCTGTCCATTCATCCTTGTGGCACACTTTGACCTTTTCCTCATTTTCGCCTGACACCTCATGCTAGGTGTTCTTCATCTCCCAACTCGACTCTCCTCCTCCTTCAGTCCCATCGCCTTATGACTTCCCCGTCATCTTCCTGCGGCATTGTGCCTCGTCAGAAAGAGCGCTTCATCCCTCTCCCTCCGGCTATGTATGGTCGTCTCTGCTTCGNCGACTCTCCTCCTCCTTCAGTCCCATCGCCTTATGACTTCCCCGTCATCTTCCTGCGGCATTGTGCCTCGTCAGAAAGAGCGCTTCATCCCTCTCCCTCCGGCTATGTATGGTCGTCTCTGCTTCGAATCCAGTCAAGCCCCACACTCCATGTCTCCTCTGCCCATCCACCACTCCCATTATGTGCCCCAACCTTCGCGCTGGCCTCCACGTCTATTCATCAGGTCGTTCAGCTAATCCATGTGGCAGTGCGAGGGGCCCTCCACGTCCCAAAGGTGTCGAGTTGGCCGGGCCGATCTCAATTCCAAGGAAGCAGCTATTAAGGTAGTTGGTGGTGGTTAGATATCATCTCCGCCATAAAGGGAAAGTCCAGAGATGAATTAAAAGCACGTTGATTCGCCCACGGGACTGTCAGGTTTTCAATTGCGTCTGCCATATGTGCACGATCATTCGGAGACTGCAGGTGTAGATTGTCAGAGGCCATGTAGACGCAATGTTTTTTAACGCAGTGTCTCGATTGTGTTGTTGTTGTTGTTTTAAGTATATGTAGGCGTTTTCTCCATTTTGGGAGTATCTATCGATGGTAGAGCGAAGCTCCCGACTGTAAAGTTTTAACAACCATTCTAGCCCTCTGGTTATGCATTTTTGTAGGTGAGATTTCTTGTTTTATGACAAACATTTTTGCTCCTCCATCTAAGTTTTGTCTCACACTAAGGGAGTTCATGATCGAATGATTCACATGAATTGTTGCAATTGTGTTATGATAAAGGATTTATCGTCGCATCGTTGTATTCTTTGGTTTCCTGTGTTCGAATGTAAGAAGATATTGCATTTGGATGCTCTCTTCCTCAGTCTGTTAGTAACCGGTTGTTTATAACAGACCCTTGCACTCTTCTTATACAAGTCTTCCCCCTTATTCACCCTTATTACAACTCACTGTTTGAAGTTTATCTAAGACCTCACTTACCCATGCATGCCTAACCTAGTTTCAGAGTTGAAATGATGTTGTCCTGAGTTTACTTCCACTTGATCATCCATTTTATAAAACAATCGTGACATTAACTGATGAGCGTCGGGCTCTGCTCCTGTTGCAATCCAGGAGTGACTTCCATCACCAACATTTCTGGCACTGTTGCCGGGGACGAAGTTGAAAATCTTCCCTGGGATTGAACGACATTGAGCTTCTGATTCTGAAGGTGCATTAGGCATTAGAGCCCTTGAAGATTGCTACTGTGCACCTGGCGACTCCATTGTGACGACTCCACTGAGGTGAACCTGTTGGGTTATTTGTGGCTTCCAGCGGTAGACACACGCGGTCCCATCCACAACTTCCTCTGTCCACGCCTGAAGAAGATCCGGAGGTGATTATCAGAAAAGGGAAGCCCTCTCAAGGAGAAATCTTCGCCGCTGAACCAGGTATTTCCCCACCTCCTTCCGTAAAAACTCCATTTTCTTATTCTCAGCTTCCTAGCCATCCTTTTTGTGAGGTTTCTTATTTTCTGAATTTTGGGAGTGTTCCTGCTAAGTTTTCTCTTCCTGGTCTAGCATCAGAAGGAGAGATCCTTGTCACTCCCCCCTCCCTCAAAGCTGCGCCTCAGCACAGACCTCAGGCCTCAGAAGGTTTCACCACCCCTCCTTTTGTTACTATTACTGCCCAGAGAGAAGCATCTGCACATTTAGGTCCCTTAGCTCTCTCTCTATCTTCCCCGTTGTCTCCCTTTCCTTTAGGAATCTTTTTTCCGATATCCCCTGTTCACACTCCTTCTCCTCCAAGTTCTCCTCCACCTAATATCCCCATGGAAGGATTAAATCCCCCTATGACCAGAATGGAGGCTATTATAGCCGCTAGGTATGCTCCCCTTGTGTTACCTCAGCCCCTCAATGCCCTCCCGACAGATGGTTACCTCAAGCAACTGCCCAAGTTCATGAGTGAGGGGGACATAACTGCAGATGAACACCTAGATGCCTTTTACAGTTTCACATATGATAATGTCATCATGCATGCAGACGTATGGATGAGGATTTTTGTCCATAGCCTCCAAGGCGAGGCTAGAAAATGGTTCAAGGCCCTGCCTCCTGGATCTATTGATGGGATCGAAGCTTTAGATAATGCCTTTTTGAGACAGTGGGGAGATTAAAAAGACTTCATGTATTACATGATAGAGTTTGGGTATTTGAAGAGAAAGGAAGGAGAATCTGTCTCTGACTTCTCCAAGAGATTCAATAAAATGTATAATAAAATTCCCGCTGAGATAAATCCCTCAGAAGCCTCGGCTAAGATCACTTATGCTAGCTCTTTTGATCATGATTTCTGCCTACTGCTGAGAGAGAGAAGGGCCACTACGCTCACATGCAGGATGCAGCCGTGGAGGTAGAATCTAACATATTGGCTGTTGACCGACTCAGGAACGCTGCTGACAGAAACATATCCAAGAAAAGGCATGAAGCTTCCCCATCTAGTTTCTCTCCTATGCCCCATCAGACAGATGAGACAACTAGAGTACTAAAATCAATTTCTGCTAGGATGGAAAGGTGGGAGTTAGAAGGCAAGCCCATGTACAAAAATCCCCAGAATGATGATGGTAGAGGTTTCAGGAGACCTAATAACAATGGACCATAGGCCTTCCCAAGGGAACAGAGGGGAAAAGATAGAGAGGATCAAAGGATTCAAACCCCTCTCCAAAATAACCTGGTTACTCATGAGGAAGGAGAGGAGATAGACGAGTTCGACCCCGAAATTCATTGTGTTGAAGAGGCTCCTCCTTTTCCCCATTTGACTCAGTCTGCCTATGAAAAATCCCTAATGAAAATTCAAATCCATGAGTTAGGTAAGGGAGAAAGGGCCAACCACACTTCTAACAGATACAATCTCAGATCAAAAAAGAAAGAAGGAGACTTTGACAGCCGAGACCAGCCCCTCATAACAAATAGGCCTAACAAATCTGCAACAACCATTACTAAAGAAAAGAAAGCTCAGGGCGCTTCGCCAGCAGCCAAAGAACCTATCTCAGAGGTAAGGGAAGCTCCTAAGCCTATTTCCTCTTTTAATTTTGAGCATGAAATCCAAAAGATCAGGATTCCCGTCCCCATCTCTGAGCTAGTTAAAAATGAAGACTTTAAAAGGTCCCTCTCTAAGCTGCTACAATCTGAGTCCCCCCAGCCTCCCTCTGACTCAGTAAACCTTCAAGATGAGAAGCCAGCCGTCATCCTAGGTCCCATGGTAGAAGACAGAGATGATTCATCCCCTCCCTTCTACACCTCCCTGAATATACATGATAAAGTGTTGCATAATTGCCTCATGGATTCAGGAGCTTCCCATAACCTTATGCCCAAGATAGTCATGGAAGAGCTGGGACTGGAAGTGACGAAGGCCTATCATGATTTGTACTCTTTTGATTCAAGGAGGGTGCAATATCTTGGAGTCATCAAAGTTTTGGTGGTCTCTTTATTCTAGCTGCCCATGAAGAGTGTGGTCATGGACATTGTGGTAGCTGATGTTCCCCCCAAGTTTGGCATGCTGTTGTCTAGGTCTTGGATTAAAATACTTGGAGGAACTTTACAAATGGATCTCATGTATGCCACCATTCTAGTCTTCGGAGGTGAATACAGGAGGTTGTACAGAGAAGCCCAGCTAGCCTACATCATCATTGATGAAGCAAACCCCACTAATCACCCCATCTTTGCACTTGACACTGATTTAGGGTCTAGTTTGTTACAGATCACTGAAACTCCTGAGGCCCCTTTACAAATCAGAAAACAACCCATTCTTAATCAGGAGATACCTCCTCCAACCACCTCTGTTTGGAAGATGTTCTTTGGTGGAGCTTCCTCCAGTATAGGTGTAGGTGTCGGAGTGGTTTTCATATCGCCCTATCAAGAGACCATATCTCTGTCATACAAGCTGGAATTCGAAATCACCAACAATGTGGCAGAATATGAAGCTCTTGTTCTGGGTATGAGGGCTGCGAAAGAAATGGGAATAAAGGAGATGGTTGTGTTTGGAGATGCATAATTGATCATCCAACAGGTCAAGAATGTTTATCAGGCCAAGCATCCTTGGCTTAGAAGTTACAGAAACGAGGTATGGGACCTGATTGATAATTTATTCTCTACTTTCAACATTGTTTTTGTCCCAAGGGAAGAAAATACCTCGGTCGACTCCCTAGCAGTCTCATCCAGTTTGTTCAGGATCCCCCTGCCACCAAAGATTAATGGTGAGGTCGAAGTAAGATACAGGCCATCCATCCCGGATAATATAAAGCATTGGAAGGTATTTGAGGATGATCTTGAAATCAAAAAATTTCTTCAGTCCGTCGATGAGTTTTCTGCATTGCACATTGATCAGGATCCTGACCCCCAAGGTGACCCCCCCTTGAGGTATTCTTGAATAAAATCGATAATCACCAGATTATTCAACTGTCTAGCAATCACATTCCGAGGGGACTAGTCCCTTTAGAAAGACTATTCGACAAAAATGATGTGGCAGTAAAGGGTGGTGTTTAAAATGAAGATGATGACATAGCCGAATGCAACATTGGCACACAGGATGAGCCTAGGTTTGCCAAATTGTCAAGCAGCCTGACCAATGAAAAGAGGGTGGAATATGCTGAGTTATTAAAGGAATTCACTGATGTGTTTGCATGGGCCTATGAAGACCTCAAAAATTATGACACATCTGTCATTGAGCACAAGATCCCACTGAAAGAAGAGGCTAAGCCATTCAGGCAGAAGCTGAGACAAATAAATCCCATGTTGCTACCTGTCATGGAGAAAGAAGTGAAGAAATTGTTAGATGCCCAAATCATTGTCCCCTTGAGGTATTCTGAGTGGGTAGCCAATTTAGTCCCAGTAAGGAAGAAAAGTGGAGAAATCAGACTTTGTGTTGATTTCAGGAACCTGAACAGGAGCTCAAGGAAAGACAATTATCCCCTGCCCAACATGGAATACATATTGCAAAGGGTAACTGGTGCATCTAGGATATCCATGATTGACGGGTTTTCTGGTTATAATCAGATATCAGTCGTGCCTGAAGACAGAGAAAAAACAACCTTCACCACTCCTTGGGGCACATTCATGTATGCCAAAATGCCTTTTGGATTGATGAATGCAGTGGAAACATTTCAGCGAGCTATGGATATAGCTTCATTGGGGAGAAAGATCAGTTTGTGGTGATCTATTTGGATGACATCACAGTCTTCTCCAGGTCAGACAAGGAGGACTGTTGCCACTTGAAGAAAGTTTTCTTGAAGTGTCGGAGGTTTGGCCTATCTTTAAACCCCAAGAAATATTTGTTTTCTATGAATGAGGGGAAGCTATTAGGCCATATAGTATCAGCAGAGGGAGTGAGAATTGATCCTAGTAGGGTAGAGGCAATTCAGACCCTGTCACCTCCCAAATCTAAGAAGGAAGTTCAAGCCTTTTTGGGGAAGATTAATTTTCTGAGGAGATTCGTCTCAAATTTTGCTGAGCTGGTGAGACACATCACAGCCATGCTCAGGAAGGGAAATGAAGTGAAATGGACCACTGAACCCATGGAATCTTTTGTCCAAATAAAAAGGGCATTGACTGAGGCACCTGTGCCGATCAGTCCTGACTATTCCAAAGATTTACTGATATTTTCTTTTGCTTCTTCTGATATAGTAGCAGTGGTCTTGTTGCAGAAAAATGAGGAAGGGCGAGAGAAGCCCATTTCCTTCTTCAGCAAGGCATTGAGATATGCAGAAGTACGGTATGAGATCATGGAAAAGTAGGCCTATGCATTTGTGAAAGCTCTCAAAGCTTTCAGAGTCTATGTATTGCACTCAAGGATCACTGCATACATTCCTTCGGCCTCTGTGAAGGACATTCTTATACAGCCTAACATAGATGGAATAAGAGGTAAGTGGATTGCCAAGATCCTAGAGTTTGATCTGGAGATTAAGTCCACCAAGTTGATAAAGGGGCAGGGTTTGGCCAAGTTGCTGGCTGAATCCAATTGCAAAGCCTTAGGGATTAACTTCATCAATGAGCAAGTTGAGTCATCCAACAAGAATTTTCAGAGTGCCTTATCCCTAGCAACATGCCCCTGGTACAAGGATATCTTATACTTTCTGCAAGAATTGAAGCCTCCTGATGGAATGGGAAAAAGAAAGGCAAGAGCTTTAAAGCTCAAAGCGATCAGATATTGCCTCATTGACCAAGCCTTATACTGGAAAGACCCTCTAGGGATATTTTTAAGATGTTTGGACCTGCAAGAAGCCCAGAGGGTTATGTTTGATTTCCATAGCGGCCTTTGTGGGGGGCATCATTTTTGGAAGACCACAGCTCATAAGATCCTTAGGGTTGGGTATTACTGGCCTACTTTATTCGCTGATTTATGCAGAGAAATCAGAGCTTGCATCAAATGCCAAAAGTTCTCAGGAAAACAACAACTCAAATCGCTGCCATTAAAGCCTATAGTAGTTTTAGCACCCTTTCAGCAGTGGGGATTAGACTTCATTGGAGAAATTCATCCTCCCTCAAGTGGCCAACACAGATGGATCCTGACTGTGACGAAATATTTCACCAAGTGGATAGAAGCTGTCCCCACTAGGAGCACTTCTCACAAAGTGATAATCAACTTCCTGGAGGACATCTTAGCTAGATTTGGCTTCCCTAGCAGAATTGTCACTGACAATGCCGCCTCTTTCAGGTCTGAGCCTCTTGTCAAGTTCTGTGAACAGTTTGAGATCTCACTGATTCACTCTACTCCCTATTATCCTCAAGGAAATGGACTGGAGGAATCTTCCAATAAAAGTATGATCAAGCTCATTAAGAAATTACTGGAAGACAATAAAAGAGCCTGGGATTCAAAGCTCAAATTTTCTCTATGGGTTGATCGGGTGACAATAAAGAGGTCCCTTGGAATCTCACCTCTCTAACTAGTTTATGGGACAGAAGTTGTCTTTCCTACTCAACTCGCATTGTCTGTGGCGAAATTCTTCCAAGACCTTGAAGGAGAACCGGATCATATGATCAGAAGGATTCATCAAATGGTGGAAGTGCAGCAGACTAGGGAATAGGTCATGAACAGGTCCTATGATCATCAACATAAGATCAAGCAGGCTTTTGACAGGAAGAGAAGAAAGAGAGATTTCGAGACGGGTGATCTGGTGCTCAAATGGGATGCACCCAGGTAGGAAAAGAGCAAGCACAGTAAGTTTGATGCCCTCTGGTTTGGGCCTTTCAAGGTCTCTGAATTATTTTCAAACAACACCTACAGGTTGCAGGATTTGGAAGGCAAAGAAGTTTTAATGGCCCAGTAAATGGGCACTTCTTGAAAAAATGTTTTTTGTGAGCCGCAGTCGGCTCTTTTGTTTTTGTAAATATCGTTTTTGTTTTATCTTAATAAATGACTCCATAGCGCAACAACAAGGCACTGAATCTGCAAAAGAGTCCTTAGAGCATCACAGGGACGACTCTATCCCCCATGGAGCCTAATGTTAGAAACATTTCTTGTAAGGGGGGATAAAATGCGAAGGAATGGGTAAAAAATCCACTTACCCTAAGTTCGGGATGCAAAATACGCCTTTGGTTAAGTGACAAGCAAATTTGGATGGCAGGGATCCACGCGCCCAGATCAACAGCGCATATCGGATTCTGGAGCCCCCCCGCCTTTATACCTTTAAGTGGAAGGGGGGGGGGTCTAGAATCAAGGGCACACCTCTTCAATGGCTACGATCAGAGTGCCCGGATCAACGGTGCACAAGGCCATTCCAGACCCCCCCCGCCTTTCTACCTTTAAGCCGGGGGGGGGTTCGNGCGCACAGGCAAGCCAGACCTCCCTTGATTCTCTGCATTTAATTAGCATGGGTCCCTCCCCCGTCATGTCACCTCTCGAGTTGTCTCTCCCCTGTAGTCTATTTTCCACCTCACCTCATAGCATGGCCCTTCCTCAGTCCATCGTCCTCCTACCAGCTTCCATGTGTCCCCCCTCTCTCCACGTCACCTATCCATTCATCCTTGTGGCACACTTTGACCTTTTCCTCATTTTCGCCTGACACCTCATGTTAGGTGTTCTTCATCTCCCAACTCGCCTCTCCTCCTCCTTCAGTCCTGTCGCCTTATGACTTCCCCGTCATCTTCCTGCGGCATTGTGCCTCGTCAGAAAGAGCACTTCAACCCTCTCCCTCCGGCTATGTATGGCCGTCTCTGCTTCGAATCCAGTCAATCCCCGCGCTCCGTGTCTCCTCTGCCCATCCACCACTCCCATTATGCTCCCCAGCCTTCGCGCTGGCCTCCACGTCTATTCATCAGGTCGTTCAGCTAATCCATGTGGCAGTGCAAGGGGCCCTCCACGTCCCAAAGGTGTCGAGTTGGACGGGTCGATCTCAATCCCAAGGAAGCAGTTATTAAGGTAGTTGGTGGTGGTTAGATATCATCTCCACCATAAAGGGAAAGTCCGGCGACGAATTAAAAGAACGTCGATTCGCCCACGGGACTGTCAGGTTTTCGATTGCGTCTGCCATATGTGCACGATCATTCAGAGACTGCAGGTGTAGATTGTCAGAGGCCATGCAGACACAATGTTTTTTAATGCAGCGTCTTAATTTTGTTGATGTTGTTGTTTTAAGTATATGTAGGCGTTTTCGCCATTTAGGGGGTATCTATCGATGGTAGAGCGAAGCTCCCGGCTGTAAAGTTTTAACAACCATTCTAGCCTCCTGGTTATGCATTTTTGTAGGTGATATTTCTTGTTTTATGACAAACAATTTTTCTCCTCCATCTAAGTTTCGTCTCACACTAAGGGATTTCATGATCGAATGATTCACATGAATTGTTGCAATTGTGTTATGATAAAGGATTTATCGTCGCATCGTTGTATTCTCTGGTTTCATGTGTTAGAATGTAAGAAGATCTTGCATTTGGATGCTCTCTTCCTCAGTCTGTTAGTAACCGGTTGTTTATAACAGACCCTTGCACTCTTCTTATACAATTCTTCCCCCTTACTCACCCTTATTACAGCTCACTGTTTGAAGTTTATCTAAGACCTCACTTACCCATGCATGCCTGACCTAGTTTCAGAGTTGAAATGATGTTGTCCTGAGTTTACTTCCATTTGATCATCCATTTTATAAACAAATCGCGACATTAACTGATGGGCATCGGGCTCTGATCCTGCTAGAATCTAGGAGTGACTTCCGTCACCAACAGATACCACACATGATAGATAAGAAGATAAAATTCAAATAGAATATATGTTTTTCACCAAGAGGTACATGACGCACGACCCTAGAAAACTAATGGTCGAACATGCTAATCTAATAGTGTCTCATTGGCATTACTCGCGTGATGATTTAGAGGATGAAATTTTCACAGATAATGCTTTGAGCTGGGACAAATTTTTACAGAGGAAAGGAAAACTAGACCCGATTAGGTTCATGGTCTTTCCTAGGGATGAACAATTGAACTTTCTAGAACAAATGTTTAGACAAATAGCCATGGCAACAATTTGACAGGAAAGTGTAGAGAAGATAGTAGATAGTTCTGAGCCACAAAGACTCTTGGATGGTTTTGAAAGGATGATTCAAATGCATGGGACATTTTCATATTTTTTTAAGGAACAACCGTGGTAATAACCCTGGCCACATTCAGAGGAGTTGGGGAGTTAGTATCCCCAAGAAATACAATAGTAGAAGGAGACAATGAGAAACATACCTTAGAGAAAATTTCTACATGGGAACTAGGAATAGGGACAACCCATTTATTATCAATGAGACCTTCCACCCTCAGGAAAGTAGCTCCTCTCATTGCTAATCTAATCACAGTATATGAAAATGATGTGGAATAAACTTATACTGCAGTTCCTATTACAAACAAATAAATAACAGAGGTACTAAGCACACTAGTATATCAGAGGTCAGAGTCTTTGGATATAGGAGAGGACTCGAGTGCAACTGAATGTGATCATACCACTCCATACCAAACCCCTCGGCCATTGAAAGAGAAAGGAAGTCCAGATATTGAAGAATCATTCGAAGGTAACCCCAAGAAAGGAGAAAAATATGAAGAAATGGAAGGTGACAGGAAACCCAAGGAAACCTCAACGAGACCTCCCACACACTCTGGACTCTTACAATTAGTAGCGTAAACTGAAGGAACAATGACAAGTATCATGGGAAGTTCCCCAATTATAGAGAAAATCAGATATCTACATATTGGGACAGAGATGGGGTCAACAAAAGTTTATGAGAAGCCTCTAACAACTCAAATATTAGGTACAAGGACTAGTCATGAGAAGCTTGAAGTTGATAAAGGAAAGAAAACGGTGTTGAACAATTTCATAAACCAAGAATATTAGGGAATGTTCTCACATGGGGGTACCAACCAATCCCAGAGCCTATAGACAAAGTGGTTGATGTCCAGGCCATTGCTTGTGTTGTGATGATCACCACAGAGGAAACCCTGTTGGATTCTAGACAATTTAGGGTAAGTGAGTTGCTAGGAGAAGGAATAGCTATATTCATTTTCACCATAGAAAAAGAAAACAAATATGAACGAGAAGTTGAATCTATGATGGAAGAATTGGCACACCATAGGAATCAGGTGGAATATTATCAGGATGCCACCCAAGCAGTAAGGTTCATCAATATTAAATTCATATAAATTTATAGTCAGTTTAAGTCAGATAGGGAGGTGTTTATAAACAAGATTGTTGGCTTTCAATAAGAGACCTTGCTAGGCCTCAGGACATATAAGGAGATTATGAGATTGTACGAGAAATATCGTCAAGTATCAGAACAAATTGAATATATCAGAGAGATCTAGAAAGGTAGAGGCGAAGAAGAACATGGCATTAGGATGCTTATAGAGGAGAGTTTATCTAGATTCAGAGTAGCCACAGAGTATTAGATACAAATGGTAAAATAACCACAGCTAAAAATGCAAGAAATATGGGAGGAGTGTCTCAGAAATTAGGACCACATTAATCATAAAATGATAGATATTCATCTCCCAAAATTCATCTCCCAAGACGACTTTGTTGACTTGCACCCCATAGTGCCACGATTCGAAGAGTTGGATGACGAGTTTGAAGCTAAGGTTCAGGATATTCAGAAGCTCAATAAAGGAAAGGTCAAAGGACTCACCAATGGGCTGATAGGGATAATATGGGTCCTACAACATCTAGGACCTAAGGTCGACAGATTCAAAGACCGTGCAATGGAGATGAAGGACAGGTTGAGCATGTCGATGGACCAACATTGATTCCCATATTTACACACTTGTAAAGATAGTTTTTCCAAATGGACAGAATATGACAAAGCAAACGCTATGAGTTAACGAAATCTCACTGATAGCTTCCTTGTAGACATGATCCACTTTATTTTTTGTTATCTCTTGTTTAGCAAGCATTTGTAATAAGTTTTTGCATGAAGTTTTGATATAAATAAAGAGGTCAACCTCGTTTTGAAGCGTCAATGGTTTTGTAATAGTGAAGGATTAGACAAAGAACTTTTTTTAAGTTTAATATTTAATCTCCTGTAGAGGCGAAGACAATTCTTTCCGAATATTGTGGAGTAACTCAATTTTTGGATTGTTCTACTTTGTTGATTGACTAGTACAAGCAGTTTAGTAAGACAATAATTGTTCTTTTAAGTTATCTTGAAATGTTGCAGTCACTAAATGTATATCGACATGAATATGATGGTGTTATAAAATTGTGTTATACAGTAACTTGAATTATTTCTAATTATGTGTCATTTCTTGGAATACTCTCCTTTTCTTAGATGATTGTTGTTCATTGATCAATAAGGAAATACTAATTTTTTGATATTGGTTGAAAAAATGTGTCATCTACATGATATTGGTAAGAGTTTAGACTAAGCCCATCCTTCTTAAGGATTCATTCATCAAACTCTTAATAANCTTAGATGATTGTTGTTCATTGATCAATAAGGAAATACTAATTTTTTGATATTGGTTGAAAAAATGTGTCATCTACATGATATTGGTAAGAGTTTAGACTAAGCCCATCCTTCTTAAGGATTCATTCATCAAACTCTTAATAAATGTTTTTATAAAGAAACAAAAACAATCTAAAAAGACTCATTTGATAACATAGTAAATCCCATCAGAACTTGTCATGCCATTCATCTAGATAATCGTGTTAATCTAAATAGGGAAGAGTCTAATTGGGCCTCATCTTTGGGTGTGATTCCTACTATTGATTTAAATGGAATTTTGACCCCTCGACAAAATTGGCACTAGAAGGAGGGCTTGACGAATGCATGGCTAGTCAAAATATTTCTTTAAACATAAACTTATCTCAAATAGCCTATAGATTCAAAATGTCCCACATGCATAGCTAGTCCTTCTCAGGACAACCTTAATATTGAAGGTACACCCACCACGAGTGAGTCACCACATACTTAAGAAAGATCATACCTTCACCCATAAATACCTTACGCAATCCCTCATGAAAAAATTGATGATTTTAGAATAATTACAAGAGATTACGCTTGATAGATCAAAGATTTTCCATTAGCTCCTTTTCTTCCCCACGAGAAGCAAACCATAAGACCGGTTTTTGATACCCCAAACCATACCTTTGTTCATATGATTGAATATCTGGTTGATTTTTCCCTTACTGAAATTGATCAACCTGTTAGTTTCATTCCTGAAACCCCAGTCATAACCCCACCCACAAGTACTTATTCTATCACAAGTGATTCAAAGCCTGAGGAAGAAAGTTCTAATTCAGAAAATTTAGATAATGAGTTAGATAATATGGAATATAACAATGAAGAAGTCCCAGAGGGTAACCACCAACCAATGCGTAACAAGAAAACCACACACAATCATGCATGGTTGGTCAGGGATTCCCTAGCCTTACCAGGGAGATTACATAATTTTCCTAGGCACCCAGAAAAACATCTCTCAAATTTGATCCTAAAACCTCCAGCTTGCCCGAGGACCATATCAAGAAATTTATATTAGCAATAAGATTAATGAATTTCCAACATGAAAACGTAGTGTGAATATTGTTCCCTTGTACCTTTGGGAAATCATCTTAAACATAGTGTTTCAACCTCCCAGTCGGATCCATTAACAATTGGGTGAAATTTCAAAAATATTTCCTGGATAAATTTGTCAAAGAAACAAATATCGGGGCCCTAATGGCTCAACGTTTCACCACCTCCATAAGCCCCAAGGAGAAATTCAAGTTCAACTAATATCTCACGACTATCCTCAACACTTTTCAAACAAATTCCAAGACCTCACAATAATTACAAATTGATGTGTATGCCAACACATTACTGACCTCTATCTCCATGTTCATTAAAAGAGTCACTAAACCAAACTTGGCCGAAAATTTTGAGAAGGCAAAAATTATTGAATTTCAAATGAACGGGTGTAAAGACAGTAAGATATATTTATTGAAGAAAGAAACATCACAGGCACCTAGACAAGAACTTATGTTGAAATGACCTCTCGACAAACAAACTAAACAAAATATTGAAAAGGACAATGTAGATATGGAGATCTTACAAAGGATGGTTAAGAAAGTGTCCAACTAAATTGTAGACATGAATAGAAATGCATAGGAGGCACATAAAAACCTATACCTTACAAACATTTCTTTAGAAATAATCCACCTTTTAAAGCCTTAGAACCTCCCCCTTCTAACTTGAACATTGACTTGGAAGAGGTGGCCTCAGATTCATACCGTAACTATCATTATAAACATCATTCCAAAAAGGATTTCCCTCAATGGGTAAATTCCATGAATCTATTGGAAAACAAGTTATCGGATGGTTGTTATCTAACTCAACAACCCAATGATTATACCTTGAGTACTACAGAAAATGAGGAGAGTGAACCACCTGAGAAAACAACTATGGTTCTATGGGATGCTAGTCACACATCATCTTTTGAATTCCCTATGGAAGAAGAAGAATGTTCCAAAATTTTGGTAGACCAAAATAGGAGTGAGACACCTATCCTGAAAAACCAACCTACCATTGTACAAGCTCCTAAGAAAACCCCAAAATCTACGTCTTAGCTCAACTGACCCCACCGTTGAATTCTGACTTGAAGTTCCTGGATCATAAGACAACAAATCTAGAGTATAACGTGGTAGAATACCTGAAGAAATTGAAAGCTAATATTTTGGTGATGGACTTCTGTAGAATTACTCAACAGAAATATTTATCGGTGCAAGCTCTAGATGAGGATGAGAACCTCGTGACAAATCCAAGCCCACATTCAATATTAGTTACAAGAAAATGTGAGGATACTCATAAGCCTCACATTAATACAATGACAACTGATAAGAAACCTACATCATTTGTTCCACCTTTTCTGCTAGGCTTTGAAATTTATAATAGGAACCTGCAAAATTTTTGGTTGACTCTGGTGCTTCCTCCAATGTGATGCCTCTTTCAATATGCAAGAAGTTAAACGATACCCATACCAAAAGTGAGACACATATAACTCAACTAGATAGAACTAAAGTGAAAGTTATCGGAGAGTTAAAGGATGTTATGATTAAGATTTCCTCTAACCAAACTTTTCATCAGTTCATAGATATCATAATTGTAGACATTCTGAAGGCCTATGGGATGTTGTTAAGAAAGGACTGGTCTAAAAAATTACATAGATATTTTTAGTACAAATTGGTCCCACTTATGGTTACCATTGAAGGGAAACCAAAAAATAATAAAAACCAACTAACAACAATATTTGAAGCATATTGTCACAGACTTGGAAGCCCCAAAAGAACCTTCTGAGTTATCAGTCCTAGGAATTTTCTCGTGTGAGTCTGAGTTCGGTAATTTATCACTGTGTTTGTCCATGGTATTAATTTCCTAGAGTTCAGAATCATCATTTCATGACAACCTTGAAATAATTGAGCAATGTAGTAAGTTTGAACAAAAAACCCATGCTCCAATCAATAACACTAAAATGACATCTCCCAAGGTGGATTGGGACAAGAGACTCCAAACTCTGTGTTTGAAATATCGAACCTGTACTTCAATGGATCAAAATATCAAGAAGGAGCTGGCATTGTGTTATCATCCTATAATTTATAGGATCAATTGGTGACTGGGATATTATCTGTCTCTAGTATTTTTTGTTGACAAATGATATTTGATT
>SNQJ01S0104559.1:48358-60095 GCA_010110895.2 Picea sitchensis
TTAATCTTAGCCAAAGTGTCTAGGTTAGATTAGTGAATAAATCTAGCCAGATTATCTAATCCTGGTCAGATAGCCCTAGGGTAGAGTAAATTCTTAACCCAATAGTCTAATCTGGGTTAACTGTCATAGGAAACTAGGGTAGAATATAGGTTAGTTTCCTCATTGCTTCATTTTAATAAAACCAGCTTGATGTAAATGTTGCACCATGTTTCAGATGCTTAAAAGATCGTTTGGTAGAGCCCCATGGTGGTGTAGTCATGAAAAGTTTGGAGAAAACCCATGAAAAAGCATTTATCCAAAGTTTCCTAAGCGCATGTTTTGTTTGTGCCCTCACTTATTCTCCAATCATGTATCAATGGTCCAGATGATCGCGCCCAGATCTACGATGGACAGATCATTCCGAACACCCCCCGACCGTTCTACCTTTAATGGAGGGGGGGGTCTGGAATCATTGATAAGACCCGCGACATCTAGACGACCTAGGATCAAGCGCGCAAATCTACGGTCAACATTAGATTCCGGACCCCCCCGTTCGTTCTGCCTTTAATGGAGGGGGGGGTCCGAAATGAGTGATAAAAGGCGTACAAAGATCTGCAGATAGGAAACAGGTGCTCAGCTCAATGGCTCAAAGTATTTTTCGGACCCCCCCCGACTGATCTTCTTTTAACCAAGGGAGGCGGGGGTCCGGAATGGAATCTTCCCTCTGGCGGGCCCCTCTTTATATGTGGAATCATTTTAATGGCCCCGACTCCCATCATCTCCTGCTATCTAATAGACCTCCGTCACCTCTGGACGTCACCTTCCACTTTTCCCGATATGGTCATGTCCCATAACTGCTAACAGTCCTTCCCCCCTATTCACTCGTGGCAAGTCCCTTACTATGAATTTTACCTCCAATCAATAGCTGCCACGTCACCCGTCCGTATCCCTCAACCACCATCACCCACCATCTCACCCTCAAAATGATCCGTTGGCCATTTATTACTGGATAACCTATCCGTTATCCAGCTGACCTGTCTCCCGCATCCAACCAACCCCCGTTTACTTAAAACTACCATTATTCCCCTTACCTTCGCTATTCACCCATCGCACCAGAGAAATTCACCGCTTACTCCTCCGTTACAGTCTGTTGCCCTCATCCACAGTCAGTCACCCCCACTAACGTTGTGTTTTATTGCAGGTACTGTTGCAGAAATGGCGCCAAAGTACAAACAAGCAAAAGGAGAGGAGAATCCATTTCTCCCGCCTCCTGTCGACCCAGACAAGATCCCACAGGTCGACAAAGACCGATTAATCACAGATACAAAATGCGATTTTGATTTCTCAGACCTCCAGTCATGGCTTCGGGAAGTTTTCCTGGACCAGAGTGATGAAATTGGACTTTGGGAGTCCAATTTACCCCTCTACCTCTTCCCTCAGATCCACCATTTTCCCAAGTTCGCTCTTAAGTGTCAAGCCCACTATATTCCCGAACAAAGAGCCGTCATCTCCTCGTCCGGAGAGATCCTGTTCCTCATCACGCCCGAATCCATAGACCAGATGATGCAAATTCCCCGAGCCGACTCTGCATCTCCCTTCAACCTGGAAATTCTCACAGAATTATACCAGAAAATGACCTTCCCCCAAAGAGCTCAAATATTCGAGATTTTCCTTCCCCCATCTGCTCAATTTCCCTCCACAAATCCTCCTTATCCGTCTTCCATGTTCTCCATTAAGGGAAACCAGGTCATCTCATCCCTTTGTGCTTTGTTAGGATATTATTCTAATCAGTGGGTAGGTGAACCCATTCTGGGTTTTCTATCCATCTTCTCTACCGATGAAAATCCCACCACCCACTTTGACTTCAACACATTCTTGGCAGACAATATTCACGAACAGTTCGTGAATTTCGGCACGAAAGGCATGTTTAGATACTCCTCGATACTAGCATACTTGTTCGTCTTCTTCCAAGAGGATAAATTTGTCTTTTGCATGCAGAAGATGGATGGAGATGGTAAACCTCAGGTGGTCATAGCATGGACCTTTTTGCTCAAGCACAACTCCATTGATTTCAGTTTCAAGGAGTTCGTCGATCAATTCTACCACCCTGTGGTAAGCGTGCTAGGTGGCAGGCCCAAGCCTTGAATAAACGATGAAGTCTAGAGAATCCTGCATCTCTCGGACAACACAAAGATCGAGGATTGGTACTTGTATAAAGACTACACCGAGATCAGAGTATACAGGTGCGAGTTGGCACCGTATAAGCTGCCCAAGTATCTACCTATCAGAATCTTTGCTCTAGAATATATAAGGCAGATAATAAATTCCGATGATATCCATTTTGTGTCATTGAAGAAAAATCAACAGCTAAGAATCAAGGGGCAGATTGGCTCCTTCATCTGCAACAATCGTGGCACTGGGCAAGAAGCAGACAGGATGCTGAGGGAGATGAAGTTCTCCATAAGTTTCCCATGGCATTATGATCCATATGGGATCATCTCAGAGATGAGGGTGAAGAACAAGAACATCCCATATGTTCACGAAGCTAGGCCTGAAGTGGAAAAATTTGCAAATCAGACAGTGTGGGAGCCTAACACATTGGTCTAAGTGGAACAACAGGATCCCCCCACCAATGTGTCACAAACGACCACGCCACAGGTTCCAAAAGAGAAAATGTCGAGGCAAGATTTATCTCCGCCTGTCACTGAGGTATCTTTTGAGGAATTCCAGCTGCATACTAAGAGGCCTAAGACTGTTGCAGCTCCTAGCCCGACCGGGGAAAAAGAAGCCCCGTTGACTACAGTGACCAAAGTTGGTATTCCACCCTTCGGTTCGAGCCTCCATAAGGTCATCACCCCAGCATTGCCGAAGAAATCCACAGACTCCCCATTGAACACTCAGCCAGGCAAGGTGGGACCGAAGCTGAGTATTTTCGAGAATTACGAGTTGATCAAGAAAAGGAACCAGACCCTGACCAGCAGTACTTGCGCCAAATTTTGGAAGCAGACGTCGACTACGCAACATAGGTTGTTGTAGGCATTTGACATAGAGAAGGGTAGAATGCACATGGCCTTCCTCCAGGCCTAGGTACCAGATCCCAAGGTGATCACCGACTATAAAAGGGCCACCTTCGAATTCCAGACGAAGGACGTGCATCCGGCAGATCAGATGGATCTGCACAAGCAGACAGGGGAAATGGTTTTCTATACGTTGGCACATGCTTCCACTTATGCGTCCAAATAACAGGTGTCCCTGAACAATGTTCAAACACAACTCAAGCTAAGTCCATGGAGAAGACAACCGACCTGGCTAAGTCCATGGAAAAGATGAACCTGCAGGAAAAAGAGATCAACAGGCTAAAAAAGGAGATTGAGAACCTGCAAGAACTCAAATCTTCCTTTCAGACTAGCCTCTCCAAGGAAAAGTAGGTGACAGAGTAGCTCAAGCAGGAGCTACAGCAGCTCCGGAAGCAAACAGTGGCGGGAAAAACTTTGCTTGAGGTTAAAGAGAGTGTATGGACAGATATCACTAAGTCCATAAATGAGATATGGCCCATGATCCAAGTCATGTTTGAGAAGAATGAATTGGTCCAAAGAAGCAAACAGGCCATCGAGAAGATCATAGTAGAATTGGGAGACATGCCAACATAGGCGAACGAGATCATCAAGTTCCTCAATTCTAAGACCAGGGAAGAGCTGAAGATTGAAGACAGAACAGAGACCATCCTTGAGGTCAAAAGAGTTTTGACCAAGAGAGGATTAATGCTTCAACCGGAAGAAAAGGTTCAGGCCATGGACCTGGGGGTACAAAGATTCTTCAGTAAGATTGAGGCTCTCCAGAAGAAAGTTCTTCCTGGTCTAAACGTGATCAATGATAAATTGATGACACTCCCAGATTACAAGAAGAGATTGGCTGATGTGTCTACGGATAGTTTGAAGTTTGCAGGGATTCAAGGGAGCATCATTGGCAAGGAATTTCTGGATGCCCTTCAGTGGGACATCAACATCCAACACGAGATTCGATACATCTTCCTCACCAAGCCTACATTTGCCAAGTACACAGAAATGGACGAAGTGTATCGAAGGTTGCTCAAAGTCAGCGTGCCCAGTCATCTTAGATGGGAGGAAGTCTATGAGCTGATCGATTAGCAGATGAGTTGTCCCAATCCAGTCAGCTGTCCAGTCAGATGAAGTCGTGCAGAGGCTTCATCAACGGCCCACCTAGAAATCACCGTGCAGTTACACCACATCATCAAGCAGTTCCTAGATTTAGGAAATTTGTTAAGTTAGTTAGACTAAAAATAGATTTAGCATGTCCTGGTCATTAATGATAGGAACGTTTGTAATTTGAGTTATAAATACTTCATATTTCGAAGTATTGAGGGTTTTTTATCTTCACACCCTAATGCTATCAGACTGTAATCTTTTTGAAGAGATCTTCCATTAATAAAAAGAGACACTTTTACAGGATTCTTGCGTGTACTCACTGGTGATGTTTTTCTCTCTAAGTTGAATGTTATGCTCGCTTTGTTATCATACTGTTTTCTGAATCTAATCTTTAAGAGTAACGAATGTTGCAGGATTTATCTCGTATACCATGTTTCGGACTCAGAAATATTTTAGTGTTTTATCTTCTGGTGTTTTTAATAAAGATATTCTTAATTGCTTCTTTGTTGAAATTATCTTTCTCATATTTTCTGTTGTTCATCATTTAAGCTACTAAAAGATCCAGTGATTATATTATCTCACCCTGTGAAAGTTTTCCCTTTGCATTTCTGGTTTGTATTTCATATTTTATTAAAACATAGACCCAATAGCCCAATGGATGTGTAGACTGTCTCAACCAATTCAAAAAAACACTTTGACAACAAAACCGACCTATTTCTTTACTTAGCCTAATATTTAAAGTTGGAAATATAGCTAAATCATATAGAGAGATCCCTCTCTGAAGTTGGAAGGGCTAGATCCTAGCTTCAAAAGTGGTTGGATAAAGTTACCTTAGTAGATTTCTTCTGTTGTCAACCTCTAGGAAATTTACCAAGTGATAACATAGTGGCGACCATACTGAGGAAAGAATATAAAATTTATAATCCCACATTTTCTTTTCCCTAAAAAGAAAGTATGTTCCTAAAAGATTGCAAATTTGAGAAGAAAGTAATCTTTAGAGGTTGATTAAAATTTGTACATATTATTTTCGAACTCATAAAACTAATATATATATATATATATATATCAAAAAGAAATCTGGCTCCCAAGAAAGTCTATACTCGATCTCATCTAGACCCAGAATCTGCGATAGTGACAGATAACCCAGAACAATTTCTTAGGAAAAGGGCCATAGCTGAAGGCTCAGTGAATCATACTCCCTTGCATAAGTCCCTTTCATTTTCAGGGGAACCCATCACCTTTCAAAAACCTGACTTTGACACCTTTTCCCAACAAAGCCTGGTTATAACACGGTCCGATAGTTTTGTTACTAGAATCATTCTTGACCCAACCTTGTTGCAACCCCAAACCCCTGAAGTTTTGTCTCCCACCGCTAAACTGCAAACCACTCACTCGGTGCTATCCAGTCCCTCCTCGTCCTCGTCCTCAGTCGCAACCTCGCCGATCATCCAGCCTGTTATCCCACCTCCTCCACACATCATGGCTGCTAGATATGCTCGCTTGGTGTTGGCTGAGCCTCTTCATGCCATGCCCCAAGACTATCAAATAAGACTTCTACAGTTCGATGCAACCAGAACTTTGAGCGAACAACAACACGTAGATAAAATGAATGATTATTATGATCTGCATGAAGTAGATGAGGCTGACGTTCAAATGAGATTGTTTGCCCAGAGTTTGACAGGTGACGCTAAGAAATGGTATAAAGGTTTACGTGCCACCTCATTCCTGGACCTTATTGCATTTCAAAGGAGTTTTCTAGACAGATGGGAGGTAAAGAAAAATCCTCTCCAAACATTGTCAAAATACGAGAATATTAGAAGGAATCAAGGTGAGACAGTACAAGATTATTGCACTCGTTTCAATAACCTGTACAACGCAATCCCAGCTGAAATCAAACCTCCACAAGGTTTGGCATTGATTAAATTCCCTGATGGTTTTGATGTTGACATGTCATACCAACTAAGGGAAGATATGCAGAAAAGTGCGATAAGTGTGGAGGCCAATTTGTTGGCAAAAAGAGCACGTCAGAGGTCAGAAAGGAGAGTCACAATTAAAGAAGAACCTTCCACATCAACCTCAGATTCCAAATTGGATTCTTTGGCCAGAGCAATGGAAAGAATGATGGAAAGAGTTACTGTGTCAGACAGAAATCCTCCAAGAGACAACCCACCTGCTCCTCAGGTTCGGAATCCTAACTTCAGGAGAAACCCCCCTCAAATCATACAGAGAGATTCTAGGGATCAAAGAGAGTAGAGAGGTCTGGATCAATAGATCAGACCTCCCCTGCAAGAAAATTATGCTGATGAAGGGGAGGAAGTGATTGAGGAACTAGAGGATACTCACATAAATCTCATGGGTATTCACGATAACGAAGCTATTTTTCTTACCCAAGAAGAGCAAGAACTTTTTCTTCTCAACCAAACAAAAGTAAGTGAAGAAGCTGAAGACACAGAACAACATGCATTCAAAAATGCCATTTTGGAGGTACATCGGCAGTATAATCTGCGGAGTAAAAAGATGGAAGGGAGTTCCCCAAAAATGACAATTGAAACGAAGAAGGTGACCGAAACCAAGAAGACCTCTGAGCCATCTGTTGAGAAGATGCCAGAAAAGTGCACTGCCAAAGTTCCCGCGAAGAAAAACCTTACTATTCTTAAAAGATCATCACATCCTGAGGTTTCACCTACTAATCCACCAAGTACTTCTGGCCAGAAGAGTGTGGTGGACAAGCTAGGATTGATGAGCCAAGGCAGAGCTCGTATGCCTTTCAACCTTGAGGGAGAATTGGCCAAAGTAAAAATTCCCATCCCACTTTCTGAGTTGATGAACAAAGACGTTTATCATTCACAAGTGATTAAAGCATTGACCATTGAAACTGACATAGGCATGAAGGCCTTCACCATTGGATCATCAAATCATTCAGACACTGTGAACCTTACTGATGATCAACCTGAACTTTTGTTCGGACCTGAAGTAGATGGTCGAGATGATACTGGTGATGTCGCTCCTTTTTACATCAGTCTAAGCATACATGACCTGATCTTGCATAATGCTATGCTGGATTCGGGTGCTTCCCACAATCTGATGCCCAAAGAAGTGATGGAGAAACTGGGACTAGAGGTCACCAGACCTTACAAGGATTTACACTCATTCGACTCCAATAAAGTTAGGCGTATTGGTTTGATCAAGGACCTATGCATCACCTTGGTTCAGATTCCTGCGAAGAGCATGGTAATGGATGTGGTAGTTGCAGACATCCCTCCAAAGTATGGAATGTTTCTATCCCGATCTTGGGGGGCTAAATTGAGAGGAACCCTGCAGCTAGATATGTCTTATGCCACTATCCCAGTTTTCGGGCAACAAAGAAGGGTATACAGAGAAACGTTGATGAAATACATGGTCAGTAGCCAAGAAAAACCGCACAACTATCCCCTTTACTCTGCGCATTTCGACTTGGATTCTTTTATCTTGTACAATGATGGTGACACGGGAGAACAAGATACTCAGCTGAAAGAAGATACATCTAGTCAAGATGAAGGCCAAGAAACCATTGAGCTAGCAAGGATGAAAAACGTGATAAATGAAGAATTACTGATAGATTTCTAGAGCATGGATTTTGATGGGGAAGTGAGCAAAGAAGGAGTTGGAGCAGGAGTTTGGCTGATAATTACAGAAACAGGTATTTGGAAAACCATTCTTACAAATTAAATTTCCAATGCACTAACAATATTGTCGAGTATGAAGCCTTGATGCTCGATCTGAAGCTTTTGAAAAGAGTTGGTGCTAAACAAATTATGGTAAGAGGTGACTCTGAGTTGATAATCAAGCAAATCAAAGGTGAGTACACTGCTAAACACCCACGTCTTAGATCTTATAGGAATGTTGTTCTTGATGCCCTTAGATGTTTCACTGAAGTTGACTTGCAGGTAATGCCGAGGGGACAAAACATTCTTGCGGACGGATTGGCTACGTCAGCAGCCACATGTAATATTCCTTTCCGCCCAACTCGCCCGTACACTGTGGAGGTGAAATGCAGACCAACCGTTCCTGATAATATCAGGTACTGGGAAGTGTTTGGTAATGATGATCAAATCGAAGACTTTCTGCAGTGTAAAAATGATTTTGAATGTACAAATATAGATTTAGAGAACGAAGATGAAAATGTAAATAGATTTGATTTTGAAATTGATAATGTAAATAGTGTAGATTCAGGAGAATTAGGCAATGACGAAATGGATGCCGATGTTTTACATTTGAAAAGCAACATTTTGCCTAGGGGTCTAGTTCCTTTAGAGGACTTGTTTGATTTTAATGACGTAGCCAAAAAACCCAAAATTGAAGCACATGGACAAGAGGTAGAAGACTGTAATGTAGGGACTAAAGAGAAACCCAGGATAGTTAAATTGTCCAAATCACTGCCCCCTGAGCAAAAACTCAAATACATCGAGCTGTTCAAAGAATATTCAAATGTCTTTGCCTGGGGTTATGAGGATTTGAAAGCTTACGATACCAGCATCATATAGCACAGGATTCCAATAAAAGAAGACCAAAAACCGTTCAAACAGAAACTTAGGAGGATAAATTCCAAGTTGCTCCCTCTGATAGAAAAGGAAATCAAAAAAATGTACGATGTCAAAATCATAGTCCCGTTGCGTTTTTCTAAATGTGTCTCTAATCTGGTCCCTACACGTAAGAAATATGGGGAAATCAGACTGTGCATTGATTTCTGAAATCTGAATAAGGTCTCCCTGAAGGAAAATTACCCCTTGCCCAAAATGGACCACATCCTGCAAAGGGTGGTCGAATCCAGTCGAATTTCTTTGCTGGATGGGTTCTCGGGTTATAATCAGGCCCTAGTTCACCCGGATGACCAAGACAAAAATTCTTTCACCACACCATGGGGCACTTTCATGTATGTGAAAATGCCTTTTGGTTTGATGAACGTTGGAGCCAAATTCCATAGGGCGTTGGATATCGCCTTCGTGGAAGAATCGGGTAAGTTTATTGTCGTCTATTTAGATGATGTAACTGTGTTTTCCCGATCTGATGATGAACACCTGCGACACCTCAAACGCATCTTCGAGAAATGTAGAAGGTTTTGGATTTCTCTAAATCCCAAGAAAATCCTTTTCGGACTAGAAGAAGGTAAACTGCTAGGACACATCATCTCCAAGGATGGAATCAAAATTGGCCCCAGCAGAATCGAGGCAATACAAAAACTAGAACACCCAAGAAACCTCAAAGAATTATAGTCTTTTATCGGGAGAATAAAATTTCTATGAAGATTCATTCCAAATCTGGCCGAGGTCCTTAGAAACATTACAAATATGCTAAAAAAGGATGTGAAAATAAAATGGGACTCTGATTCCAGACAGTCTTTCAAACAAGTCAAACGAGCAATCACAGAGGCCCATGTCTTAATTAGTCCTGATTTTACAAAATAATTTCTATCTTTTTTCTTTCGCTTCCGAACATACTATAGCAGTGATATTACTACAAAAGAACAGTGAAGGGTATGAACAACCCATAGCTTTCTTTAGTAAAGAGTTAAGAGACGCTGCTCTGAATTACAAGATAATGGAGAAACAAGCTTTTGCCTTGGTAAAAGCTATAAAAGATTTTAGGGTCTACATTCTCCATTCTCATACCATTGCATATGTTCCGAACGCGGTAGTAAAATACATTTTGACCCAGGACAACCTGGATGGAAGAAGGGGAAAATAGATTGATGTCATTTTAGAATACGATATAGAGATTAAGCCTACAAAACTAATCAAGGGTCAAGGCCTAGCAAAATTAATGGTTGAATCAAATTTCCATGCTCTTGACATTAATTTTTTAGCTGTAGCAGATAAACAGGGCGAGATGGCGACTCCAAGTGTGAAAGAGGTATTTCTCAACTCTCCGTGGTATGCAGACCTTATATTCGTTTTGCAAAATTTACAAGCTCCCCCTGGTTTGACTAAGACTAAAGCTAGATTTTTAAAGTTGAAAGCCTTAAAATTCTATATTCTAGAAGGAAATTTGTATTGTAAAGATCCTGGAGGCATTCTATTAAATTGTTTATTGAAAGATGAAGCTGACAAAGTGTTACAAGAATTTCATGCAGGAGAATGTGGTGGCCATCTGAACTGGAAGGTCACAGCCAACAAAATCCTCAGGGCTGGTTTCTATTGGCCCACCCTGTTCGCTGATGTACATCATAAAGTGACTGCATGCCATCAATGTCAATTGTTTGAAGGTAAAAGGAAACTCCTTCCTCTCCCCCTGAAACTGATCTCAGTTGAAGCCCCTTTCCAGCAATGGGGATTGGACTTCATTGGAGAAATACACCCCCCTTCTTCAGCCAGCACAAGTGGATTCTCACTGCCACCGATTATTTTACCAAATGGATCAAAGCAGTACCAAGCAAGCAAGACACTGACTCTGTTATTATCAAATTCCTTGAAAATAATATCTTTTCTCGCTTTGGATGTTCTAGAAAGATTATAACTGATAATGCAGTTTCTTTTTGGTCGAAGAAACTCATAGATTTCTGCAACCAGTATCACATTGGTTTGGGACATTCCACAGCTTACTACCCTAAGGGGAATGGGCTGGCGAAATCCTCAAACAAAACCATGGTAAACATCATCAAGAAAATGTTGCAGGAAAACAAGAAATCGTGGCATAACAAGTTGGTGTTCGCCTTAGGGGCTGACAGACTGACCACCAAGAGGTCAATTGGTGTGTCACCATACCAGTTGGTCTATAACACAGAAGCAGTTTTTCCCACTTCCTTAGGAGTCCCTGTCATGAGTTTCTCCAAGAGGTACAAGATGAGCCAAATGACTCACAGAGAAGGATCAACCAGAAGATCCATTTGCAGCAGTCTAGGGAAGAAGTTTTCAACAAGACTCAGGTAATCCAAGAAAACATCAAGAAGATTTTTGACAAAAGAACCAAGGAAGATGATTTTGAGCTTGGAGATTTAGTGCTGAGATGGGACGCCAGAAATGAAGACAAGGGAAAAAATGGAAAATTTGATAGTCTGTGGAGAGGACCATACATGATCCAAGCATTCAAGGGGAACAATGTTTTCTTGCTGAACAATGTTGATGGGATAGATCTGCCAGGAGAACCTGTAAATGGCAGAATGCTGAAACATTATGTTCCACCTCAGTAGAGACTCAAGTTTTCACTCTCCATTGTACATACCATTTTTATTTTTCGCCTGCATTTTCTGAGTGAATAACATTAGTCAACTGGTTGAAGCCCGAAGAGAAGGCCCTAAGCCACTGACCACTATTCTTCCAATTTTTGAGAATAAAGCCAATCAATCAATGAAGGCTACTAGGCAGAAGTTTTCAAAATGGCAGGAACCAGGATTCTTGGCACTTCACAGGGCAAGTACCATCCCCAAGTGGAGCCGTTGTTATCATCCTATAATTTATAGGATCAACTGGTGACTGGGATATTATCTGTCTCTAGTATTTTTTGTTGACAAATGATATTTCATTCTGCAAATAATTTGAAAAAGAAAAGAAAAAAGAAAAAAGAAAGAAAAGAAAAAAGAAAAAAGAAAGAAAAGAAAAAAGAAAAAGAAAAGAGAG
>SNQJ01S0104559.1:60105-74758 GCA_010110895.2 Picea sitchensis
CCTCTTTATACGTGGCATCATTTTAATGGCCCCGACTCCCATCATCTCCTGCTATCTGACAGACCTTTGTCACCTCTGGACATCACCTTCCACTTTTCCTGAGATGGTCATGTCCCATAACTGCTGACAGTCCTTCCCCCCCATTCACTCGTGGCAAGCCCCTTACTATGAATTTTACCTCCAATCAATAGCCGCCACGTCACCCATCTGTATCCCTCAGCCACCGTCACCCGCCATCTCACCCCCAAAATGATTCGTTGGCCATTTATTACTAGATAACCTATCCGTTATCCAACTGACCTGTCTCCCGCGCCTAACCGACCCTCGTTTACTTAAAACTACCAATATTCCCCTTACCTTTGCTATTCACCCATCGCACCAGAGAAATTCACCGCTTACTCCTCTGTTACAGTCCGTTTCCCTCATCCATAGTCAGTCGCCCCCACTAACGTTGTGTTTTATTGCAGGTACTGTTGCAGAAATGGCGCCAAAGTCCAAACAAACAGAAGGAGAGGAGAATATATTTCTCCCGCCTCCTGTCGACCTGGACAAGATCCCACTGGTCGACAAAGACCGATTAATCGCAGATACAAAATGCGATTTTGATTTCTCAGACCTCCAGTCGTGGCTCTGGGAAGTTTTCCTGGACTAGAGTGATGAAATTGGACTCTGGGAGTCCAATTTACCCCTCTACCTCTTCCCTCAGATCCACCATTTTCCCGAGTTCACTCTTAAGTGTCAAGCCCACTATATTCCCGAACAAAGAGCTCTCATCTCCTCATCCGGAGAGATCCTATTCCTCATCATGCCCGAATCCATAAACTAAATGATGCAAATTCCCCAAGCCGAATATGCATCTCCCTTCAACCTGGAAATTCTCACAGAATTATACCAGAAAATGACCTTCCCCCAAAGAGCTCAAATATTCGAGCTTTTCCTTCCCCCATCCGCTCAATTTCCCTCCACAAATCCTCCTTATCTGTCTTCCATGTTCTCCACTAAGGTAAACTAGGTCATCTCATCCCTTTGTGCTTTGTTACGATACTATTCGGATCAGTGGGTAGATGAACCCATTCTGGGTTTTCTATCCATCTTCTCTACCGATGAAAAGCCCACTACCCGGTTTGACTTCAGCACATTCTTCGCAGACAATATTCACGAACAGTTCATGAATTTCAGCACGGAAGGCATGTTTTGATACTCCTCGATACTAGCATACTTGTTCGTCTTCTTCCAGGCAGATAAATTTGGCTTTTCCATGCAGAAGATGGATGGAGATGGTAGACCTCAGGCAGTCACAGCATGGACCTCCTTGCTCAAGAAAAACTCCACTGATTTCAGTTTCAAGGAGTTCATCGATCAATTCTACCACCCTGTGGTAAGTGTGCTAGGTGGCAGGCCTGAGCCTCGAATAAACAATGAATTCCAGAGAATCCTGCATCTCTCGGACAACACAAAGACCGGGGATTGGTACTTGTATAAAGACTACACCAAGATCAAAGTATACGGGTGCGAGTTGGCACCGTATAAGCTGCCCAAGTATCTACCTGTCAGAATCTTTGCTCTAGAATATATAAGGCAGATAATAAATTCCGATGACATCCATTTTGTGTCATTGAAGAAAAAGAAACAGCTAAGAATCAAGGGGCAGATTGGCTCCTTCATCTGCAACAATCGTGGCACTGGGCAAGAAGCAGACAGGATGCTGAGGGAGATGAAGTTATCCATAAGTTTCCCATGGCATTATGATCCATATGGGATCATCTCAGAGATGAGGGTGAAGAACAAGAACATCCCATATGTTCACGAAGCTAGGCCTGAAGTGGAAAAATTTGCAAATCAGACAGTGTGGGAGCCTAACACATTGGTCGAAGTGGAACAACAGGATCCCCCCACCAATGTGTCACAAACGACCATGCCACAGGTCCCAAAAGAGAAAATGATGAGGAAAGATTTATCTCTGCCTGTCACTGAGGTATTTTTCGAGGAATTCCAGCTGCATACCAAGAGGCCTAAGACTGTTGCAGCTCCTGGCCCGACTGGGGAAAAAGAAGCCCCGTCGACTATAGTGACCAAAGTTGGTATTCCACCCTTCGGTTCGTGCCTCCATAAGGTCATCACCCTAGCATTTCCGAAGAAATCCACAGACTCCCCATTGAACACTCAGCCAGGCAAGGTGGGACCGAAGCTGAGTATTTTCGAGAAGTACGAGCTGATCAAGAAAAGGAACCAGACCCTGACCAACAATACTTGCGCCCAGTTTTGGAAGCAGACGTCGACTGCGCAACATAGGCTTCTATCGGTATTTGACACAGAGAAGGGAAGAATGCACATGGCCTTCCTCCGGGCATAGGTACCAGATCCCAAGGTGATCACCGACTATAAAAGGGCCACCTTTGAATTCCAGACGAAGGACGTGCATCCGGCCGATCAGATGGATCTGCACAAGCAGACAGGGGAAATGGTTTTCTATATGTTGGTGCATGCTTCCACTTCAGAGTCCAAATTGCAGGTGTCCCTGAACAATGTTCAAACACAACTCAAGCTGGAGAAGATATCGTCCTTTGCAAAGGACAATAGGATCAAGACTTTGGAGGAGCTAGTCCTCAAGATCGGTTATGATCCTTCAAACGTAAAATCAGCTGAGGAAATGATAAAGAAGAAGAATGCTGACATAACATCCTTGAGGAAGCAACTGAAGCTCCCGCCCACAGAGGATTCACAGACGAAGGAGATAGTGGAGAAAGAAGGAGAGAATGATGAAATGCTAAAGCTGCTCATGGAGCAGAATGCACAGCTTAAAGAAATGGAAGCTGAGATGGAGAAACTATTAAAGGAGAAAGAGCAATTGAAGCCAATGGAAGTCATTCCATTGAGTTTTATTCCAATCTTAGGAGTGAGCACAACATCAGTGACAGAAGTCCCATCTGCGACTCTATTGACATCCCAGGAGAAGACAGCCGACCTGGCTAAGTCCATGGAAAAGATGAACCTGCAGGAAACAAAGATCAACAGGCTAAAAAAGGAGATTGAGAGCCTGCAAGAAATCAAATCTTCCTTTCAGACTAGCCTCTCCAAGGAAAAGCAGGTGACAGAGCAGCTCAAGCAGGAGCTACAGCAGCTCCGGAAGCAAACAATGGCGGGAAAAACTTTGGTTGAGGTTAAAGAGAGTGTATGGACATATATCAATAAGTACATAAATGAGATATGGCCCATGATCCAAATCATGTTTGAGCAGAATGAATTGGTCCAGAGAAGCAAACAGGCCATCAAGAAGATCAGAGTAGAATTGTGAGACATGCCAACACAGGCGAACGAGATCATCAAGTTCCTCAATTCTAAGACCAGGGAAGAGCTGGAAGAGCTGAAGATTGAAGATAGAATAGAGACCATCGTTGAGGTCAAAAGAGTTTTGACCAAGAGAGGATTAATGCTTCAACTGGAAGAAAAGGTTCAGGCCATGGAACTGGGGGTACAAATATTCTTCAGTAAGATTGAGGCTCTCTAGAAGAAAGGTCTTCCTGGTCTGAAGGTGATCAATGATAAATTGATGACACTCCCAGATTACAAGAAGAGATTGGTTGATGTGTCTAAGGACAGTTCGAAGTTTGCAAGGATTCAAGGGAGCATCACTGGCAAGGCATTTCTGGATGCCCTTCAGTGGGACATTAGCATCCAACACTAGATTCGATACATCTTCCTCACCAAGCCTACATTCGCCAAGTACACAGAAATGGACGAATTGTATCGAAGGCTGCTCAAAGTCAGTGTGCCAAGTCATCTTAGATGGGAGGAACTTTGTGATCTGATCGATTAGTAGATGAGTTGTCCCAGTCCAGTCAGTTGTCTAGTCAGATGAAGTCGTGCAGAGGCTTCATCAACGGCCCACCCAGAAATCAACGTGCAGTTACACCACATCATCAAGTTGTTCCTAGATTCAGGAAATTTGTTAAGTTAGTTAGACTAAAAATAGATTTAGCACGTCCTGGTCATTAATGACAGGAACGTTTGTAATTTGAGTTATAAATACTTCATCTTTCGAAGTATTGAGGGTTGTTGATATTCACACCCTGATGCTATCAGACTGTAATCTTTTTGAAGAGATCTTCCAATAATAAAAAGAGACACTTTTACAGGATTCTTGCGTGTACTCACTGGTGATGTTTTTCTCTCTAAGTTGAATGTTATGCTCGCTTTGTTATTATACTATTTTCTGAATCTAATTTTTAAGAGTAACGAATGTTGCAGGATTTATCTCGTATACCCTGTTTCTGACTCGGAAAGATTTTAGTGTTTTATCTTCTGGTGTTTTTAATAAAGAAATTCTTAATTGCTTCTTTGTTGAAATTATATTTCTCATATTTTCTGTTGTTCATCATTTAAGCTACTAAAAGATCCAGTGATTATATTATCTCACCCTGTGAAATTTTTCCCTTTGCGTTTCTGGTTTGTATTTCATATTTTATTAAAACACAGACCCCATAGCCCAATGGATGTGTAGACTGTCTCAACCAATTCGAAAAAACACTTTGACAACAAAACCGACCTATTTCTTTACCTAGCTTAATATTTAAACTTGGAAACATAGCTAAATCATATAGAGAGATCCCTCTCTAAAGTTGGAAGGGCTAGATCCCAACTTCAAAAGTGGTTGGATAAAGTTACCTTAGTAGATTTCTTCTGTTGTCAACCTCTAGGAAATTTACCAAGTGCTAACACGTTGGATGCATTTTCATTGATCCAGTAGGAAAACATAGTTTTATGTCCTTTAGGTAGGAATTTGAGTCCATAAACAACACTGTCGAATACAAGGCACTTGTCCAAGGACTCAAGAAACATATTGATTTAAACATCAAGAAAACAATTTTATTTGGGGATTCAAAAATCATCATTCGACAAGTAAAAAATATTATTTGCTGCAATTCCCCCCATTTGATGAATTATCAACATGAAGTTCACAGTATGATAGAAACCTTCCTAGCATTCATTATCATAGCCATACCTCGATCCAAAAACACGCTAGTAGATTATTTAGCCATAGTAGCTTCAAGGTTGTCCCCCTTAGAGGAGTATGAAGCCTCAAGGTTTTCCAAAGAATTGTTATACAAAGCTTCAGTCCCAGATAACATTGTTAACTGGAGGGTATTTGAGGGAGAGGAACATATCATATCCTTTTTTACTAACGAAGAAAATTTTAGGGATCTGGCAATTGATGATGAAGTTTTTCAAGAAATGATTGCAGGACATGATAATCAAATCCATAATCCAACATATAGCATTGATATAAACCAAATCAAACTCCACACTATGCCTCAACGAGTGGTTAATATTGAGAACCTGTTTGATTTACAAGAGAAATTTAAGAAACCGAAAAACACCAAAACTAGTAGCTCGTGTCCATTATATGAAGTTATAAATCCAGGGACTGTTGAGAACCTTGAAAACATCAATCTTAGGAAATCAATATCACTTGAGGAAAATAAGGCATACCTAAATTTTTTGAAGGAATACCAGGACGTGTTTTCATGGTCATATTAGGATTTGAAAACATACGACACTAGGATTATTCAACACACTATACCATTAGTACCTGAGGTCAAACCTTTCCAACAAAAGATGCAGAAATTCCACCCATCCCTAGAGCCCTTGATGCAGAAAGAACTAAAGAAACTGTTAGATGCCAATATAATTTTCCAAGTTAGGAACTCTACATGGGTGTCCAATCTAGTACCTCTTAAGAAACAATCTGTAGAAATCCGCTTATGTGTAGATTTCATAAACCTAAATAGAGCCTCAAAAAAATATAACTATCATGTCCCTCCCATGGAACAACTTCTACAAACCATATTGGGAATGCAGATCTTCTCACTTCTAGATGGCTTCCTAGTATACAACCAGGTGTTGGTATTAGAAGAGGACATATTGAAAAAAACATTTCGAACTAAATGGGGAACATTCACCTACAAACGAATGCCATTTGGGATAATCAATGCGGGAGCTACTTTCCAAAGAGCTATGGATGTGGCATTTCGGGGTTTAATTAAAAAATGTGTAGTGGTTTACTTCGAAAACATTACTTTTAATTCCAAGGATAGGGCTGACCATATCACCCATCTCACCCAAAATTTTGAAAGATGCCAAACGTATGGCATATCCTTGAACCCAAAAAAGACTATATTTGGCATAGAATAAGGAAAAATCTTAGGTCACATCATTTCAAGGGATGGTATCCATATTTATCCCAAACACATAAAAACGATTTTGCAACTGCCTCTCCCTCATAAAAAAAATCTATGCAATCTTTCTTCGGAAGGATTAATTTTATAAGGAAGTTCACTCTAGATTTCACAGAGACAATTAAACCCCTACAAAGGATGATATGCAAGGATGTTGAGTTTAGATGGACTATTGAGGGAAAGAAATTATTAAAAACATTAAGACTTCCATATCACAAGCCCTTGTACTACGTAGCCCCAATTTCAGCAGATACTTTTATCTCTACACTTTTGCTTCAGATCAATCCCTTCCTACAGTGCTTACTCAAAAGGATGATGAAAAAAATGAAGAACCTATCTCCTTCATGAGAACTAAATTAAAAGGACCGGAGCTTAATTACCCATCCATTGAAAAATAGGCCTACGCTACCTATAAATCAGTAAAACACTTTAAGCATTACATCCTCAATAATCATACCAAAAAGAGATGGGAGAAAGAAGAGGAAATTGGATGGCTGTCATACAATAATTTGATCTTTAAATTAAACTCGAAAGAATTGTTTGGGGTCAGGGACTTTGCAAACTAGTAGTAGAATCCAAAGATCTAATAGAAAACATGGATTTGGGTTGGTACAATGAGTTTACCTTATGGTGTGGTGAAGTGTTATACATCCCACCCACACAAGACTCTTGGTATGATGACATATCTTATTTTCTCCATCATGGTACTTGCCCTGAATACCTAAAACCAAGAGAGAGAAGGGCGCTCAAAATGAAATCTGTCTGATACCATCTTATTAACTCAATACTCTTTTGCTTAAATTATGATGGTGTTCTTCTAATATTTCTCGAAAGGGAAGATGTTGAAAGGGTGCTCAAGGAACTCCACGATGACCCTACAGGGGGCCATTTCGAAGGGGAGACTATGGCTCATAATAATTTTAGGGAACTATGTTATTGGCCAACGTTTTTTTAGAGAAGTTCATGCATATTTCAAGATATTCAAATTTTGTCAGATGAGTGCTGGGAACGAAAAAAGAACGTCCATTACACTACAACCAGTGTCAATTTCTAGGCCTTTTGAACAATGGGGAATATATATAATAGGAGAGATAAACCCAAAATCACCCAAACATCATAAGTATATACTGATTGCTACTGATTATTTCACACGACGGTCAGAAGCCATTCCCTTGACCCATTTTAACAAGAAGGTGGTAATACAATTTCTTTAACAACACATCATGACAATATTTGGGGTGCCTTCAGTCTTAGTATTTGATAATGATGCATATTTGTTTTCTACTCTCTTGACTGAATTTTCATTATATACAGATATTTTATTGAAGTATTTTGCCAACTACTATCCACAGGGAAATGGTGTTGTCGAGTCTGCCAATAAAAACTTAATCAAGATACTTAAGAATATAGTCATAGAGAGTCACTGGAACTAGAATCTCATTCCCCAGATGCTTGTTCCACCCAGGAGTATACACTTTCACAAGAACAATCCATCAGTTTCTTCACCTCCCTCTCTGGGTCTCGGAAATAGGTTGGATCAGGAATTCTCATAGCTCTGTAGCTGGTGCTGGAATCTCTCTAGAAGAAAACCACTTCCCAATAGACTCTCTCACCTGGAAAGAGATGCTCACATGCCTAACAACCTGCCTCTTCTACCATGGGCCTGACAACCCACTTCTTCAGCACACTCCTCGACTCAGCTCCAACCAGGTGAGGACAATAGAATTGGTTCAACACCCATTCAAATAGGGATGACAGTAGAAACCACAGTTGGGCATGGAACTGCAGGCGGAAACATCCCACGCTAAAACACGATACAACTAAGGAAATAACCCAGGTGTCGGGTTCCTCAAAAAACACAGAACGACTCACGGATTTTGGGTTTCAGGATGTGTGACAAGAAAATTATACAGAGGTTGATGATGGCGGCCAAACGCAGAGACCAGATGAAATTCATAGGAATACACTAGTCGGCTTCATGGTTTTGGTTTTCAGGAATGCGTGGTTGTGTCAAGGTTCCACGTAGAGGAAAAATCGTTTAGACGAAGGATCAGTCCATGGGTCTTTTTAACACTGGTTTCAAGGTGTGGGGCAATAAAAACGTCGAGGTCAATCACAGAGATCTCACGGTTTTAGACAGAGGATCGGGAAACTGGTAGAACGAACAACCTTCTCGTGAGGGTTTCCTTCACTATGTGTGGGTATGAAGACACATACGCAGAGGCAACACACTTCAGACACCCCCAGTCCTAGTGAACTCAGGCAGAACTAAGTCTTCATCTTTTAACTGCATGCGCCCAGGTCGACACTTGTCTTCCTGGAGTTGCATGCGTTCCCTTTGTCACTCATTGCCTTTTCTAGGACTTAGGATAGAAACATTTCTTTCACATAGCTTTGGAATAACAATAAATTCTTATTTTCAAGGACTTAAGACCCTAAGCTTAACCCCTCTTTCCAACCTTTCAACTCCTTTTCCCTTACCCACCCTATGGAATCTTAATCCCCCATCACTCTTTCTTCATGGTCGGTCTGCATGCAACAATGTTTTATATTTCATTAATGATCTGCATGATTACATATACAAAATCAGGCTCATGGCCTTAAGCATCTAGGCTCTCCGGCCTAATAAACAAATAAGCCCATCAGTTTATATACACTTGGCTCACTAGCCTACAAAACATGTTTACAATTCATAAATAAAACTAGGGCACTACCGAGGGATATTATTTGTAACATCCCTAGCCACCAACAGGCCAGGAAATGCCACTACTCAGATCTGATACCAAATTGTAATGTCCTTGACCATCAACCCCACTTCCAAGCAAAGATACTACGTAGAAAATTCACATACATACATATATTTATATATATAACATGCATATTAAATGAATTTTAACCAAACAATACAAAGTAACTGCATAATTACTGCTAACATACATAATTAATGGAAAACAACCATAATTCATACTTGCAACGGAATACATGATAACATTTCAAATACATAGACATGCATCACATATAAACTAAGTAAAGAATCAATACTTATCTTTAAACTGGAGTAATTCCACCAACTACATGAAGACCTTCCACGAACCTCCCATCCTTAGACCACGTTTCTCATCACGCTCAGCAGTGGGTCACCCCCGTGCTGGGACTAAGCTCCACCCAAGGCAAGGGAATCCTAGACTAGGCTAAGGTTACAGGAAAACTACACAATGCAACCCAAAGGATTCTTTCCAGGAGCCTAGTTACGCCCACTACTCATGAACTCTCATTCCCCACATGCTTTTTCCACCCAGGAGTATACACCTTCACAAGAATAGTCCATCGGTTGCTTCACCTCCCTCTTTGGGTTTTGGCAATAGGTCAGATCAGGAATTCTCAGAGCTCTATAGCTGCTGCTAGACTCTCTTTGGGAGAAAACCACTTCCCAACAGTCTCTCTCACCTGGAGAGAGCTTCTCACAGGCCTAACAACCTACCTCTTCTACCACGGGCCTGACAATCCGCTTCTTCAACACACTCCTCAACTCAGCTTCAACTGGGTGAGGAAAATAGCAGTGGTTCAACACCCATTCACACAGGGATGATAATAGCAACAACAGATGGGCATGGCACCACAGGTGGCAACAGCCCATGCTAAAACATGGCACGACTAAGGTGATTAACCAGGTGTCGGGTTCCTCAGAAAACATAGAACGCCTCAAGGATTTTGGGTTTCAGGATGCGTGATAAGAAAATTATGCAGAGGTCAATGATGGAGGCCAAATGCAGAGACCGGACAGAATTCACGAGAATACATTGGTCGTCTTCACGGTTCTGGTTTTCAGGAATGTGTAGTTGTGTCGAGGTTCCATGCAGAGACAAAATGGTTCATACGGAGGATCATTCCACGGGTTTTTTTCCCACTGGTTTCAAGGTGCGGGGAAATAAAAACGTAGATTCTGATCACAGAGATCTCACAGTTTTAGGCGGAGGATTGGGAAACTAGCAGAACAAACAACCTTCCCGTGAGGGTTTCCTTCACTCTGCACAGGTATGCAGACACAGACGCAGAGGCAACATGGTTCAGATGCCCCCGATCCCAGTGAACTCAGGTGGAGAATGAAAAAATGGAAGAGAGACCCCCCCAACACAACTCATGCTTCATATTTTAATTGCATGCGCCCAGGTCGACACTTGTCTTCTTAGAGTTGCATGCGTTCCATTTTTCACACGTTGCCTCTCTCAGGACTTAGGATAAAAACATGTCTTTCACACAACTTTGGAATAATAATAATTTATTATTCTCAAGGACTTAAGACCCTAAGCTTATCCCCTCTTTGCAACCTTTCAACCCCCTTTCCCTTACCCACCTTATGGAAGCTTAGTCCCCCATCACTCTTTCTCCATGGTCAGTCTGCATGCAGTGATGTTTATATTTTATTAATGATATGCATAATTACATATACAAAATCAGGCTCTTGGCCTTTAACACTTAGGCTCTCTGACCTAATAAACACATAAGCCTGCAAACTTCTCAACACTTAGCTCACCAGCCTACAAAACAGGTTTACAATACATAATATAACTGGGCTCATCCTTGGGGATATTATAATCCCCTCCCCTTATTTTTGCACTTTCCTCAGTGAAACTTTTACACAACATCAACAATATTTCTAAAATCTTCAAAAAGATGTGGGTATTATGCCCGCATAACATCCTCATGCTCCCATGTCACACCCTCAGAACCGTACTAGGTCCACTAGACCCTTACAAGTCCTATGGCTCGATTCTAGAGTTTTTTGCTCTTTTGGGTCCAATATGCACACAGGATGCACTTACAAGACGCCTTCTTGCTCCACTAGAATCACATTCCAATCATTAGCGTGATCAACATCAGGTATAAATTTCTTAAGCAATGAAACATAAAACACATTATGTACAGTCATGGATGCAGGTAATGCAAGCATATATGCAATGTATATATATGTATATACGAGCAATTCTAATAACGTTATAACCTATATACAACATACACTAAATAGAGAATTGGTACTTATCTTTTGATTGAGAAGACCTTCCACATCAACCTGGTCTAGGCCAAGGTACCAAACCTCAACAACACTCCAACCAACCAAACCTCAAAATCACTCCAACCAACGGTATCTCATTCCCCACATGCATGTCCCACCCCAGGAGTGTACACCTTCACTGTCACACAGTCCATCAGCTGCTACATCTCCCTTTCCTTGGGCTTCAACAAAAGGCCATCTCAAGAAGTCTCAGAGCATCGTGGCTCAAGGAGTTCCAACTGCCCTCAGAGGTCTCAAATCAACGTCTTCTTGAGATACTCTTTGCAGTCAACATTCTAACTTTAATCAACATCATCTCATCTGCATCATCCACATTCAGTTATCATGAGAAAACATAAAAGAAATTATTTAGAAACTCAAACTTAGTTCAAAGGGAATTCATCTTTTCCCCAAAACATGAAATTCTTTTTCATAATTCATCTTGGTTGTTTCCATATTGTGAATACAACCATCCTTGTGGTTTTCCACAGGCACCAAACTGCATACCATTTTTCCTGTAATGCTTCATCTTGCATACAACCAACAAATTGTCAGTATTTTTTGTACATCATAATTCAACATGTACAACACCTTATGCAATGATATTAGAATTGCTTGCACCTAGAAATTCAATCACAATTACCAAACACTTTAACCAAATAGAATGACTCATCATTCTATGCATATGCATGTTCATAATTAAAAATAGTAAGTTTATTATTTCAATTTTATGAACATAAAATTTTCTGTAGTCTCTATTCCTGTGACTACCTCGCTTGCAACTTTCCTGTTGCAATGTTTAATAGTTCCTAGAATGTTCTCAACTTCATGAGTTAGCAACATTTCAACCATTAGTATAATTATTTCCAAGCCAAAAACATATATACATGCACTCACAAAATGCATTAAGTAAAGTGCATTTAAGTATACAATTCCATCATGTATGAGTGTAACTCTGCCCCTTACTAGACAAGAATACAACTCTTAATGCCTATTTATTCAGTGCACCTTGCATTGAATTACATAATTCTCTTTATCTCAGTCATGTATCTCACCATCCATAAGTTAGAATTTTGGTCAATGTGTTGACAGATTCTCCACACACTTCCTATTGTCTTCCCAATTAATTGGATGCCTTCGTTTTCAACCCGAACACTACACCAAGAATATAATTCTGTGGTGTTTATTAGTGTTACAAAAAAGGTTGCAACCCAAGTTTTATTTAAAGGTAAGAAACTTTTAGTACCAGTGTTGTTCATAACCTTTCGATATCCATACCTTACCATATCCAACCAGGTCCTCATCTCATACATGACTAGCTTACTAGCATTCATTCCTATAACAAATTCTTATCTTTTAATTCTTTGGTTATTACCCCATAACCAAATTAACATGACATTCTATTATGTCAGTGTGTGAATTCAGAAGCTAAAAATCTTTGGATTAATACATGCCTCCAACCTTTACCAAATCCAATGGTATGCACTCAATAATATAATCATGTGATTTTATAAAATAACTCTGGTTGAGGAAATTCTTACCTAAATTTCGTTTCAGCAATTATGCAAAAAGAGAAATAAAATTCATACATGCATGACTACCATTAATAAATTTTATACTACCTTAATGTCTGATGGCAGTAGAAGTTTTCATGCTTCTTTTATCAAACCTATAACCAACACTTCAACTTTATGTTGCTTCTCTCCTTATGTAGAAACATCATCAACAACACTTGCAAACATTCAAGCATTCTTTCCTCTGGCTAACTCAACAAGCCATAACATACTTGCTGCCATAGAAGTTGCAACAACTTCTTTCCCATGTGAAACTTTTCTTTGTTGATCCCAGAAGTCTTCAATTTTTCCCAGATTCATGAATCTTCTTGTGCTCTCATTGTAGTCACTGTACATGACTATTTTTGTCCTGAGCACTTTCTAGCCAAATCACTCTTGGTTTCCTTTTCATTTATATTACCAAACTAAGATGATATTAACCTTCATCTTTCGTTAATTTCCTGGGTCCAACTATCCCAATCTCATACTTGGATGAATCAAATTCCACACCAAGCTATTTTATAGACTCTGGATTCTTCAACATCCAGTTACTCTTCAGGACTGAACTTCTTTAGCACTTTCCCGATGGAATACTTTAGTACTTAAGGTTTTATTTTACTCTTTGCTTCTCTTTTGCTAGCTAGACATCTATCCCATGATTTCTTCTTCCATTATTGTTAGGTGATTTATATGTACTAAAAAGACACTAAAATACCCTCAATTAAATTTTCAACCCGGGGTAAGTAAACTTAGAGTTGTAGCAAAATATATGCCAAAGGTAAAAGGTTGGTAGGAGTATAATCTAACTAATGAAAGAAACTATCTAGGGATAATATACTCAAGCAAACCTATCTAATGAACAAACCCTACTAGGTAAAATGAAAACTAGGTAACCTAAGCACTTTTTGGGCCAAGGACTGATGGATAGTTCCTAAGAAAGCAAGTAAAAACTCTACTCTAAGAAAACTAGTTCATGACAATAAGCAAAGGTAAACTACTAAGCATGCTAAGCAAATGACAAAAGAAAACTTCTTTAACTTGCCAACCTACATTCAATGAGCAACTACACTATGAAAGAAATTAAATAAACAAGTAAGAAAAATCACCTATCTAACATATTAAAGCAAATAGACAAGTAAGCAAAGACACCTAACTAACCTACTAAAACAAAAGAGCAAGTAAGAAAAAACAACTAAAGAAAATAGGCAAGTAAGCAAAGATTTCTCATTGAACAACTACCTAGCGTAAGAGGCAAGTGGACTAAATTCCTAATGCAAAACTATTTCTCTTGCATGAAAGGAAATTTAAATGCTCAATGCAATACATGAAAGGAAATCTATTCTATTGAAAGCAAGAAAGACTAACAACTAAACTTATGAAAACAATAAACTATCTCTTCTAATTTACGAAAGCAAGAAACTATCTTTAATCTATGAAACACTCAAATGTAATGCTGGTGGTTGTGTGAATTCCTTCAGTGGTGACGGATGATATCTCGATGACACTTGACAACAAAGGACAATTCTAAGAGTATAAGCTCAATACTAATTTCAATGGCAAAATGAAAGGTGTGAAGTAAACAGTCCAATGAAAACTTATCCATGATAAAAGTAATGTTAAATACCCTGCATATTCATGTATAAACCATTAACATCATAATGAGATCATCATTATCTAACTAAGGAATTTAATTGCATTTTAATCGTAAAATAAAACTATACTATGTCTATTTTAACCATTCAAACTATGATAAGAAAATGAATTAAAAACAGAGATTAGATTATGCTTATTAAAATGTAAATTGACAATTA
>SNQJ01S0104560.1:0-26066 GCA_010110895.2 Picea sitchensis
GAAACTCCACTAGATACCAAGCCTCATTCTTATCCAAGGCTTCCATTTCTTCGTCCATGGCCTTTTTCCATATATTTCCATCATCTTAATACACTGCCTTCTTGACAGTTCTAGGATCATCATTAGTAATAGACAAAGAAAAATTTGAATGGAAATCAGATGGATATACCTTTCCGGTAGCCTTCTTTCTTGAACTGATCTCCTCAATACTGGAGTATGATGATCTTCTTCTTCTAATTCTTGTTCTTCTGTAGAGTCTAATTCAACATCCTTTAAATTAAACTCTATTTTCTCTGGTTCTTCCTTACTTGGTAGGACTTCCCGTTTAACAACATCCTTCATTTCTCTAAATACTACATCTCGGATATACACTACCTTCTTAGTTTCTGGGTTCCAAAGCTTATAACATTTGAGACCATCTTTATATCCAATAAAGATACACTTTTCAGCCTTCTTATCTAGCTTACTCTTGTTTTCCTTTGGAGCATGAACATATACATCACAACCAAATACCTTGCGATGTGTGAGAGAAGGTTTCTTACCAGTCCATACCTCTTGTGGAGTCTTGTCATCCAACGCTGATGATGGTGATTTGTTGACCAGGTAACATGCAGTACCCACTGCCTCTGCCCATAATTCTTGCCTTAATATGGCACCATTGAGCATGCACCTTTCTTTTTCCATCAACGTGTTGTTCATCCTTTCTGCAACTCCATTCTGTTGAGGTGTATATGGACTAGTCTTTTGCCTTGCTATATCGCACTTCTTACAGAATTCTTCAAATTCATTCCTGCAAAACTCTCTATCATTAATTGTCCCCATCACCTTAATTGTTTTCTCTATTTGATTCTCAACAAGATCCTTAAACTCTTTAAACCTGTCAAAGACTTCATATTTATTCCTGAGAAAATATATCCAAGTATTCCTCGAGAAGTCATCTATAAATGAGACACATCACATATTTTTTCCCAATGATGGGACCGACACAGGTCTAAAAACATCACTGTGAACTAGTTGTAAAATTCCTTCTACCCTCATTTGCACCAAAGGGGAATCTTACTCAATTATGCTTCCCATATACACAATGTTCATAGAAATCAAAATCTAGAGAGCAGTTATACATACCTTCAACCATACCTTTATCGTGTAGTAGTCGAAGACCCTTCTCTCCGATATGCCCCAGTCTGTGATGCCACAACATAACCTTTTCTCCAGATACTGTAGGAGTTATTTCTTCTTCAACTCCAATATCAGGAACAATGGACTATTACACCCATAACTAATAGTGATTCCTTTCAGATTATACAGAGTTACAAACCGAACTCCCTTCAACAACACCATTTCTCCTCGAACCATCCTACAGGTTTTGTTTTCAAATATTGTTTTTACCCCTACATTGTCCAGTTTTCTTACAACAATCAAATTTCTGGACAATCTTGGGATGTGAAGAACACCAGGTAGTGTTCTAATCCTTCCATATATGAGCCTCAACTTGACTTTTCCTTGACCTATGATTTTGGTTGCCGAGTCATCACCTAGGAAAACATTACCTCTGTCATACCTTTCATATTCACAGAACCAGTCCCTATGGAGAGTCATATGAAAGGATGCACCTAAGTCAACCAACCATGCCTCATGATCTGCATGTGTGATTGAATAATCCAAGTACACATCCACTCCTTCTTCCTTGGAGGTTTTTTCTTCTGTAGAAGGAGATTCTCCAGATCCCTTCTTTTTCTTAACTTTGGATCTACGCTGCTTCTTGCAGTGCCCTTATTTTCCACATCTCCAACATACCTTTACAAGCTTTCTGGGAGATTTAGATCTACCCTTAGACTTAGATCTCCCACTTGTGAACTTAGAGCTATTTCTTTCCTGGGTGCGTCCTCTTGCAAATAATGAATTTGTGCTATGTCCTTCCATATTCTTCCATCTCATCTCCTCTGACAACAAGGATGATACCACTTCATCAAACTTCAAGGAAGTTGTATTACTACCTATGGCCACAACCAAACTATCCCACAAGTCTGGTAAAGAAAACAATAAACTGATACACTTATCTTCATCTGAAATTTTAATCTCAACAGATACTAACTGACTTACCATAGTATTGAAGGCGCTCAAATGTGCTGCCACCGAGTCTCCATCTCTCATCCTTAGGTTATACAACTTCTTTTTCAGGAATAGTTTATTTACCAAGGACTTAGATTGATACAACTTCCCCAACTTATCCCGTAAATCCTTGGTTGTAGCTTCCTCTGACACATTCAGTAATAGTGAATCTAAGAGACACAGTCGGATTGTGCTCTTCGCCTTCTGATCCAAATTTTTCTAGTCATCTACCGAAGTTCCTGTTGGTTCAGTACCTGGATCCATTGTGATCCATTGATCTCTTTCCACCAACAGATCTTCCATCATGAGCTTCCACGGCTCAAAACTTTTCCCATTAAACTTCTCGATCTCCATTTTTGAATTGCTCGCCATTTCTTTTCACCTGTAAAATCAATACCACAGATATCCCACTGTAACAAGGATTATCATAGTCCCGAGCCAAACCCTTGACCACAAAGGCGTCCCCCTGAAGCCAATAAAGCTTTGATACCAAATGTAGATTTTAACCTTGTACAATATTTATTGCAAACATATTTTTAGTAAAAGAACATAAAATATACAATGACAAATACAAACATTACACATAGATTTTTCCCCTGGAAACTCAAACCGAGAAAACCAACATATTATATATTCATTCATGGTGATACATTGTTTACAATAAAATATACATATAGGAGCCAAGAACATCCAAAACCCTAACCCAATGACCTGGATTAATCAACAACCCTAATTCCTTAACCGGAAATAGAAAACCATCAGAAAAAAACCATGTGCTGAAAAATCGCCCAACAATGGACACAAACATTGAGGCAACTCAAAAAATGATTAAAAAATGAGACACATTTCCTAAGGAAAAAAAATATTTGGGGCACTGCACCACCCCTCAAACCCCCCTATTCTCCCGGCGCAACGTATACACTACTACTCGTGCAAAGAATATAACACATACCCAACAAAGATCTTGCAATAAACACATAGATATAATAATGAACGATTTTTATTAATGACATAAATGTACAAAAACTGTAAAAATATAGAGTGAATGAACTCGCTAGAATGGTGGTAGCATATCTCTGAGAAGAGATGTGATGGATACCCTCATTTGTAAGAAGATGAAGATGATTACAATGAGGCTCTACAGGGATTTTTAACATAAAGAGAATCCAAAACCCTAACCCCAGAAGATGAAATGCCAAAAGGTTTGTGGGCCTTGATGGGGGGTAGTTGATACGTCAACTTCCCAAGGGAATAACTTTTGCATACGATCTTTGTTTGGGGTGCATGATAGCTTGTTGGAATTTTTTGTCTGAGGACTACACATTTTTCCATCACACTTTGGCTAAATCCTATAGTGCGACTGTGACAGGCCCAAAAATATCATGTTTAGGGCCTCAAAATGACCTCGAAATTTTAGAACCCAAAAAACTATAGAAAAGATGCCAAGGTGGAAATCCTTGTTTTGAGCTCACAGAATAGGTGGGTGGCCATCGATTTCTGCCTAGAGCAGCTACTGGGATGAAAATAAATGGGAAAAAATATACTATGTCGCTAAACCTTATGGAGGAAGAGGAAATTAATACCTATAGGGAGCTCTTCCCTTTCAAATTTCGGCCTTTTGAAACAGGGTTAAAGTACTTGGGATTCCATCTTAAGCCCAACAACTACAACAAGCAGGATTGGAATTGGCTAGTAATCAAACTAGAAAAAAGACTAAAATCCTGGAGCTTCTACTGATTATCTAGAGCAGGAAGGCTGGTATTAGTAAATTATGTCTAAGAAGCAATTCAGGTCTATTGAATGTCATTAGCTCGGATCCTGAAGGGTGCACTTGAAAATTTAAGGCATACTTGCTTCATATTCTTATGGACGGGAACCAGAGACCAATTTTTCCTTCCTTGGGTGAAATGGATAATTATGTTTGTACCCAAAGCACTAGGGGGTTGGGGACTGGAAAATATTCACTTATTTTCCAAATCCCTTGCTGCAAAGGTTAGCTAGAGGCTAATTACAACATACAGTTTATGGACAAAGGTAGTTACACATAAATATATCATCCCAGACACAGTGGAGGAATGGATCTATAGGCTAGTAAAATTGGCAACCCAATGTGTTGGCACTGAGAGACACCCTCAGATTGCGAGAGGATAAGCCCAGTACCCATCATAATGTTTGGTGGATGTTTTATTTATGTAAGTGGAGGTCAAATGGGGAAAACTCAATACAGGAATGATTTCAACATAGAATTGGACAAGAAATGCACATGAAAGTGAGGGCCTCATTAACTTCAGTCAGTGAATTGAGTTTAAAGGTGAGAAGATGGAAGACTTAGTGAGAGAGGAGAACAAAAATGCTATGGGCATCGGATTTCAAACAACTTGGTGAAGAAAAACTCAGGCTCAAGATTGCTCTTGAACTCAAGCTTCAAACACTGAAATATGTTCAAACAACACAGTCACAGCAGCATAATGATCAAACCTACATCACAATGCGACTACAACAACTCGATTGGATCCTCCATGCCCGAGCCATTCAACATAAGAGGGAATAAGACAACAAATAATCTGACTAAAACTCGTCACAACACTACTGTAATAAAACCTACATTACAACAACATCACAACCCTCAACTGGATCCTCCATGCCCGAGTGTTTTAAAACAGTTTTTACAGAGAGATGGGGGAAACTGACTTCTATTAATGCGAAAGTCTCAAATTTTTTACATAACAAGAGAACAACTTCTAGCATCAAAACACTACAAAATTAGGAGCCCTACTCAACCAATTGACCTCCCCTTACAAAATATCAAAACTACCTATTTATACTCAGAACTGTCTACAACCACCAGGGGGCAATCGAGTCATTGCATTCAAGGCTCCATATGCCTCTTCTTTTTTTATATTGTGCATGTATCCTTCTGTCAGACGCGAGCTCAAGTCAGCATGGGCTTTCAGGAAAATCCATCCGCAGGGGAACTTCGGGTTGACAATCTGCCTCCACGCCCAATCCTTCCATGCTTTCCATTTATGGGGTGAGACAAGGTTTCAAACACCACCCTTCCTTCATTAACTAATTCTTTCATTGGGAACAGGATGAGGCTTAACGCCCCAAGAACTGCTACATGCCGCTGGAGGCTCTTCAATTTCACCCAGTGCCTTGAAACCATGATGGTTTCACTTTGTAATGAACGCGGGCACCCTCAACCTTTGGTGTAGGTCTCCTGAAATCAACACGCTTTCCTTCATGCTCCCAAAGCTTCTCGTGCCATCTTCTTCTGCATGCAACCCTGAGCCACGACTTGACGCTTATCTCTAAAGAAGCTTTAGGATTTCTCTTTTTGTGGATTTTCACCTTACTCGACTACATATTTCCCGATGCCCAATTGACGAAAATACCTTACTCAGATCAACGATCAGAGTAGTTTTTCCTTTGACGGCCACAATTTGTTCCTCAAATTTCTATCTTGGCCAGCTCTATGTGTTGGTCGCCCACCTTTCCTCCTAGACCCGCTTTCCAGATGACCATGGACTTTGACCAGACGCCTGTAATCAAAGGCGCTTCAGGATTTCTCCTTTCGGGGATTTTCCGCCTCGCTCCTCGCAAAACCTATAATTCAAGAAACTGCTAATCTATTGATCTGTCACCACATTTCCTTCTGGATCGGATGACTCATGATCACTTCGGGACCTCAGAGAGTTTGGGACTTCTGGATTTTCGGCACTCCAGGAATTTTGGCACTTTAGGACCTCGAAGAGTTCAGGACTTCGAGCTTCGGAGAAATATGAAGGGAGAAGCACCCATAATCCTGAAACCAAAAATCTGAAATAGATCATGGCCGTCCACTGAGGAAGGACACGTGGCACTTGAACTTCAACTTTGGACTTTTGTCTGACGTTAAACTTCGCGCAACCTTATAATCCTAATCGCCTGAGGGCCACTAATATGAACTTCAAATGGAATCTTCGCCATTGAAAACTGAACTTGCCTTCTTGCTCGTCATTTCGGACCAAAATATAATTCCTTTGAATAATTCACTTTGTGCTCATGGATGCAGCTCGTGTAAATAAATACTTGGATGATTGGTTGAGGGCTCGAGAAAACAGAAGGATCAATGATAGAGGTAAAGGAGATGGGTGTTCAATCTTAGGAAAAACAAAGAGCTTCGAGCTGAGACTTTTTCAGGTAGGTCAAGAGGGAAAACAAGTCGCTTAAACAAAAGGGGCAAACAAAATGACTTTGTTGGATGAAGGGAAAACTTAAATACATAGCCTGTGAAAGAGAGAGAGAGACATGGCAAGGATATAGACTCAGGTATTATTGACACACACTTACAACCCTTGACAAACTTATGTGATAACACAATGCACCATTATATGGAAAGTGTTGATAAACTCTTTTCAGGTGGTCAGGGAAGGATTAATATGGAAAGTGGGAAATGGTCAAAGAGTCGGAATCGGAGCTGACCCATGTACAGGGAGTGAAAGAGGTCACGTTCTCCCTCAACAATTAATAAACAACTTGCATGATAGAGGCCTATTCTATCTTGAACAAATTGTTGATAGGGACATAATTGCTTTATGGAGTCAAGCATGGAAAAGATTTGATCAGTTGGGACTGGACCGAGAACATGAAGCCAATTGGAATGGATTCATCAAGGCACTATAGATGGGGAACAATTGGATCAATGATAGGGAGGATGATCTTGTTTGGAAAAATAATCCTAATGGATTATATAGACCTAAAGATGGATATACACAATTAAACATCGACCTTCTCCATCATGAACCTTCTTGGTGGTGCAAAGCAGTGTGGAAACAAAAATGTCCTTTAAAGGCATGCCTCTTTCTATTGAGTCTTATTAAAAAGAAGGTCCCTACCTGGGACAACATGAGAAAGCATTGTCTAGAAGGGTCGGGCTAGTGTGCACTATGTAGGTCGAATGAAGAGTCTATTACACATCTTTTCCTTGTGTGCCCCTTTGTACGTCATATTTGGGAGGAATGTTCCAGTGCCTTATCTTAGGCTTGTCATTGGAAAGGGCCAAACATTTAGGAATCTTTGAGGGAGTGTTCATCAAACCTAAAAAACCATAATATCAAATCTCTACCACTGTTGATCATTTGGGGAGTTTGGCTAGCCCGAAATTCCACAATCTTTAATGAGAAACCTTCCACTCCTAAAACTATAGTGGCACAAAGCTTAAGTATTTTATCACACTTTCCTCAAGGAAAGGGCGAACACCCAGTAAGGATTGTGGAGGAAGAATATGTGGATCACTCTCAACTGTGGGCTTATTTTGATGGGGCATCGCAAAATAATGGCCATAATTATGGAGGTGGAGCAGTTCTTTACTTGTCCAATACACATTATTTCAAATTAACCATGGGATTGGGATCAGGAACAAATAACTATGCATAACTGATGGCCCTCAAACTATTCATTACTTTTGTCAGGGAGAGAGGTTTTAGGACTGAGAGTCACCGTCAGACTACTAGAGGATAAGCCCAATACCCATCAAATAGGTTTGTAATGGTAAATTTATGATGAAGTGTCAAATGGATAAAACTTAACATAGAAATGCACAAACACAGAAATTTCTAGGCAAGATGCATAAGCAAGTGGTCTTGGATAACTTCAGTCAGTGTTAAAGATAGTGTGGTTAGAAGGAATACTTTAATTAGAAGGATGAATTAGTCTACTATTAACATCAGACATTACTAGCAAACAAATGAGGAAAAGCCTCAGACACAAGAACTTCTTTAATCCAAGCTTTTAAACACTGATAATAATCACAACAACATCACAATAAAACATACATTGTAACACAACTATAATATCTCAATTGAATCATTCTGTGATGAGAAAATCAGAGTGAGAAAGAAGTAAGATGATGGAAAAGAAATATGACTTCTATTAGGCAAAATTTCTCAAATCTCATACATAAAAACCAGAGTTTGGATCTGTTACATCAAAACATTACTAAGAGAGTCTATCCTCAACCATTCAAACCTCAAAATGTTCTTCTAATGTTTCATTTATATCCTAAACAAGGAATGACATCATACGATTCGAGATTTATCCTCTAACATAGGATTCTCCCACCTAAAACTGGAAATCTTACACATATTCAAGTGGAAACAAAAAAATGTTATAAACATGGGAAATGTTGGAAACCATCCTAACACCATAATATTTTCTTAGTGAGGTTTCCTTTGGGCACATCTCCTTCATTCCCAGGTAACCTCCAGCTAACTAACCTCCAATCATTTGTGCTAAGCTCCACTAGCCATCTGGTGACAATTGATTCTCTCAAAACCCATCAAAATAGGAATTGGCAACGAATCATGTAGCGTTGACTGTATCAGCCAGTTCACAACAATTTTCACAGCAAATTTCATAGAAAAATTTGTAGCGCCTGCCTATGTAGACTATTTCGCAGCAAATTTTGTAGCGAGATTGCATTTTTTGTCTATCTAGATCATTTCGCAGTGGATTTCGCAATGACTTTGTAACTTTTGTATGTGTAGATCATTTTGCAATGCCATGCACTACGAAATGTCTTGTAGATGTCTGTGTTGTGCAGTTTGAGCCAAAAATACCCAAAAACCTTAGACAAAGGTATATAAGCATGTATAAGCCTCCTAATCAGGTATAAGCATGATACTTCCCACAAAAAATTCAAAATGCAAGGATAACCATCTTCAAAATTGAGAGTCTTTCAGCCACTTCATTTCACCTCCTGAGTCAGGTACTCCTTATGGTTGCAGCTTTAGGTAACACATTCAAATTTCTTTGAGCTAATTCATCTTTGAGAGGTTGTAACTCCAGCTTGAGTTTTTTTATTTGAGATTGTAAATATTTGTTCTACATGTATAGATTTCTAAGTTGCTTATGAAGGGGCATAAATCTCTTTGCTCTAAACCTGGTGGTGTCTATGGCTTCCAGATACATATTCATCAGCTCCTTTAACTTTTTCCTCTCAACCAATCCTTCTCTCTTCAAGTGAGAAATATCCTTTATAGCATCTTTGAGTTGTCTGATCAGTGTTTTGAAGGTAGGGTTGTCAGGGGGAGTGGTTATGTCTATGACTTCAACATGTTTCTCAACAATCTCAATTTTACCCTTATCCTTCCTCTTGACAGGAGCTTCTGTTATGACCTTTTTTCAACAGTTTCCTTCTTGGTTGATGACTTAGTGAAGGGCCTCCAATATTTACTCTCAACTGCAGCAGTAGGTGAGGGGAAGAGTAACTTTCTCCTTTTTTTGCCTATGGTTTCAGCTGAGGGAATTTCTACTAATTTTGGAGTTGGTTGGGGTGAAAATTCCCTTTGAGGAGAGTGATGAGCTCCCCCTTATTCTTCTTCTTGTTCCTTAGGAGCCTCATTATCTTTAGCAATGTGTTTTCCCTTTCTCTTTTTACTTGTCTCTTTGTGAACATCACTATCAGTTTGCAAAGGGCTCTGCATCTTAGATTGAGGAGTAGGAGCTACATTTAATTGCAGTTGTGTAGAGGCAATGAACTGCTCCCAAGATATGTTTCTCTTCTTCAAATCCTCCATCACAAGCATCCTAATCAACCCTGAGTGGAAAACACTTGTGTCCACAGCCTTGGACTTGGATTGGACCCTGTCATCCATTTTCCCCATACTCCTAAACAAATAGAAAGGGGTGTTCATTAGGTCTTTGCATGTGAAGTGCAACAACAGTCTAATGTGGTATTGATAAATCATATTGAATCTTCCCTCAAAGGCAAAATATATTTGGATCACCCTTAACATATTTTCAAATCCCTCAACCAAGTGGCTCCTAGGCACTCCCTTTGATAGGTTATCTCCTTGATATTCTGGTTTGATGAACTCTTTAGATAAGGTTGCATTAAGAGTCATGTATTTAAACCATCTTTCACCAGTGTTGGGTATCTCAATGGCTACTACAAGGGTGGCTTCAGATACCTCCAGTTTAAGGGTTCCCACCTTGGTTTTGGTGCCATCAAAATTCAAGGCAAACTCTCTAGATACCTTAGGGTGTCCCCTCTGCATATTATGAAAGAAATTTAAACATCCAACTCTCTGGAAGACCTCTCTGATAAGAGGCTCAAAATCAAATAACTGCATGTCATAAGGCTCAGTCCTGACTACACTCCCACCCTTGTGATCCTTCTTCTATTGTGGTGTATCCATTTGTTATTATTGGAGGAAAATCAATACAATAATATAAGAGATATGAGAAGCCAAACAAAGGACATAGGTCATAGGGTTTGAAAAGATGGTATTTTTCAAAGCTGGCTTCTTCTAAGGCTTTATAGTATTCCTGTCTATTTGACTTATGAGCTTATGAAAGGGAAAATGATGGCTAAGAAGGAATAAAACCCTTCAAGAAAATGGACATCCAAGGAGGAAGAAACTACCAAATTTTTAGGCTAACATTTCACCATCATTTGCAAGGTCATCACAACTTTGATCAGCAAGTCTCTTTAAATTTCCAAAGTAGACAAACTTTAGACTTGAAATAATAATTGAAAATTTAAAGGGAATCAATTGATACAGGCTATGTGATCAGAGGATAACAATGTTGAGTTTACTGTACAGGTTCGAAACGCTAAAACAGGGGATCCGCAACATAATCCGTAGTATATTTTGCAATATAAAACACAAGGGCCAAGAAAGAGATAGGAAAAATGGTTTTGACAGCAAGATTGGCTCAATTGTAGTAGAAGAGGATGAAAATATTGCAGCTAGTTGAGAATTGGTGATAGAAAAGGTTAAAGGGGAAGGTTGGTGATGTGGATCCTCAATTCGTAGCGCCCAGGAAGAGAAACATAAGCACAGCCTTAATATGATCTTCAATAGAGCTCAAAAAACTCAAGGAGTGCCTGGACATTGTGGCTTATAGTAGATATGATTCAAATTGTATGAAACCATCTGCAAAAACTCTAACCTCCAATTCCCCTCTGCCAACCAGTTTGTAGTAGATTCTGCAGTGCTGAACTAGGAGAAAATTTCAAATCTTTGAGAAAACAGTTAGACAGCCTTAAATGACTAAATCTCAAATTATTTCCTTTAAATCATAGATGTTGAAAACAATGACATAGGCTAACAAAAGCCTCATAAGTGAAATAATGGTAATGAGGGAAGATGGACTTGAGATGCGCTACGAAATGTCCTGATGAGATGGCAACGTACTAAAAAAATTTTGATTTGACCTTCTAACGGGTAGAGGGACAGAGTGGAGGGGGTTAAGTGCATAGAGGAAGTAGTGGCATGTCAGGCTAGTGATGGCATAAGGGTGATGGTGATGGATGTCTAATCTTGTGATGAGATGAAGGTATAAACCAAAGGTATGAACCAAAGGTATGGGCCAACATTCAACCTTAAATTTATTATGTGCTAAGACCTAAGAAAACCATAAGGAGAAGATCAAAAGTAAAACTTAAACAAGACTAAGGATAAAAATTAAAAACACAAGGATGAATTTGACCCATAAAAACTTCATGTGACCCTTAACAACTTCATTTGATAACAAGAGGGATTGACACCTTACAACTCTTTGGTGAATCTATGGTGGTTCTCAATTGGATCCAAAAAACTCAAGCATGTCACAACATTAGATTGGATCCACTACTTGATGAAGTTTTTACAATTTTGAACTGTTACATAATGCTTTATGTGTGTCAAATTTACAAGGAACAAAACCAATTGGCCAACAATCTCTCTAAGGAGGGCTCTCAATTGGTTTTGGGTTAGTGGAAAATAAAAGAATTTAGTGATGGGGTTGTTTCTAAGTTTTTTCACAGACCATTTAGAAACATTCTGGATCCTGTAGGATCTTAGACAACAATTTTGTGATATGGACTATAGGCTATGAATGTTTTTTGGATTCTGTGGCCGGATGTTTTTTTCTTTTTGCACAGTTTTATCCTATATTACAGGGTGGTAGGGAAGGCCTAGATTTGTACTTGAAGTCATTGAATTTAGTTTTGCTTTGAAAGATCACCATAAAATGGACTTTACAGGAAAATATAAGTTGAGAAGTACATCTTGAAGGTTGTTTGGTTCTCAGGGACCAATTGATGAATCCACTGGATTCAATATACAACTGAAAGTATATTTTGGATACAAATATTCTTTGAAGGGAAGATTGAATGCTCAAATGTGTGACTGATCATGCATTATGTAGAATGTAAATTTCTTTTCTACTTTAAATAAAATTTACGTCTTTTTTTTTGAGGAAACAAAATGTGATTACTACATTAATATATATTATTTTGAAAATATTTATATCAAATTTTAATTCATTTGCAAAAACTACATCGGAAGTTGGAGGAGTTAAAATTTAAAATATTGGAGACCCAAGTTGGAGGAGTTAAAATTTAAAATATTGAGACCAATATTCACAAGTGACATATATATATATATATATATATATATATATATATATATATATATGATGATGATGATGATGATGATGATGAGTCTCCTATAATCAAGAGTTTTCCTATATGTCTTGAAACTAGAGTTCGAAGGCATTGATAATTTAACAACACTTTTTCTTGATTACTAGTACTTTCCCCTAATCCCCACTCCAAGCTTGGTTCATGATTTCCTTCCAGATAAAAAATTATCCCCCATGCCTACCACCTCTAAATTCAATATTTATTATACATCAAGATTTATTAAAAAAACTTTATTTTATGTTTTGATTTATTGATATTTTGAAGGTAGATCCAAAGCTTATGTGGTCAATCATATTCTCCTCTTTAATAGTGAAAGTAGCATCTTCATAATATGGTACTTATAAATGAATAAAAATACCAAATTTAAAACTTTATTTATAACCATTGATATTGTTCATAATATTATTGTTTATATTTGTGAAACATTATAATATTTTGTATCATTTGGTAAGGTGTTGTGGTTTTTGATATATAGTTTATAGATCGGATGTAACTAGTTTATAGATCTGTGGTAAATTTGATATGTTGTAACTAAATCTTGTTCGTGACTATTTAAACCTGCGATGAATCAAGAGAACAAGTTTATTTTTTATTTATTTTTGTTTTCAATATGAGTAATTCATTGTTGATACCTAAATCTAATAGATGAATGTGTAACAAAGTAACCCTAGATTGTTTTCATGAACATATAGAATCAATAGAAAAAACGTAGAGAAGAGAGAGAAGCCAAACTTCAAAGTGAGTTAGTAACAATGCTTGATAATAAATTTACATACTTAGAACACAATATTCAGAGACAGATAGACAATAAACTATTAAGGTTTGAGACTCAACTGCAAAAAAGGAGGTTAGATTAGAAGAAATATACAAAAGAAACTAAGAACAAAAACAATCAGACAGGAAGAAGAGGTTGAAGAAAATAACAATCTTAGGGACAAGATTAAAGAGTTGGAAGAAAATTTAATTAGCAATTTGGTCCTAAATAATGTGGAACACAAATTGGATATCAAACCTATCAAAGAGGAAATGAATAATCTCATAGAGTTAAACCAAGAGTGTAGCAAAAGAGCCTTGAAACTCATAATTTTTGGTATATAAGAACATAAATATGAGGACACATTAGCAATAGTCAATGAGGAATTAAAAAATAAATCACAAATTGAAACAATTGGCCTTATAAAAACAAAACGGTTGGGTAAAATAATCGAACATAAAGATAGGTTGATTCGAGTTATTGTAAGCTCTAATTCCCATAAATACAACATACCCAGTAAAACACCAAGCTTAAAAGGTTCTGGAACATTCATAAATGAAGATCTCATTCCAAAAGATCAAGTTATATTAAGGAAGGAGGTTCAAAAGGTAAAGGAAGCCAAAAATGAAGGAAAATGGGAAATAGCTAGGAACAAAAAAACTATTATTAGGGATAGAGACCAAAAGGATAACAATAAATAGCAATACCTTCCTAACCTTCTAAGTCATCAAAACTTTAGTTATCTCGAAACACCTCTCTTAATGCTTTTGAAGCATTGAAATGACATTTTAAATAAATCCAAGTAATCTCTTACTTTTCTTAAGGTCTCATAGACCAATTTTGGTCTCGACGGAGGTTAATCGTCATTATCATAATCAAATATTGTATATATTGCATAAATGTAATGTCTCCATTTTTGGATTCCCTTACTCTGCAGGTGTAGATGACATTATGGGTTTATGTCAGTCAAACCTAGTAATCAGAGGGATAATTTGAAGTTAACAATGAGCTCAAGGAGTTTGGAGGAGTTATATTATTCTTTCGGAGGCTCGCTCATCATATTTCATCATCGAGATCACTCATGTGCAGTCAGTTTCGGTTCCAGAGCATTTCGACTATTCCCGTAAATTTGGAATTATTAATGAACATTATTCAATGAATTGCACTAAGGTTGTCATTTTAGTAATTTATCTAAGAGGGGTACCTTGGTGTAATATCTCGTTGGAACCGGGATGAAGATATCTAAATGGTGGAGAGGATAAAAAGTGACTTTCAGTAACCAAAAATGCTTTAAAGTCAAATAAATCACTTTTTGGAGTAAAAGGGGTTAGAAAATTAATAAAGTGATTTTTCTAAAGTTAAATTAAAAATTCACGTAAGTGTAAAAGGGTAAAAAAAATGGTGAACAAGGAAATATAAGAGGAAAGAGGGTGCCCTCTCTCATTATGCATTTGTTATTTTCTAAAAACAAATTTGAGAGAGCTCTTGTGGCTTTTGCTCTTGGGACGGAAAAACCTAGACGAGTTTGGGACTGGGTTCGGTGGTAAAACTATCCACCCTAGCCGATCGTAGAGGAGGGTTCATTCATATTTCATCATTGTGCTTCACTGTGGCTAAGTATTTATTCACTTAGCAACTAAATTTTTATCGACATAATTTGTTTTGGCTTGAAGAGGGCAAGTTAGTTTGTGGCTACGTTTTTATGTGTGGTGGATGTGTTTTCTTGAGATTGGGGGGCAAATCTTGAGTTTGGGGGTTGAGATACTCATTTGGAGGCTGAATATTCTTAGTTGGGTCGAGTTCCCTCATCCTGAGTGAAGGTATATGCAGCTGGGTTGAAACTCTTATTGTGGTTGCACTTATTGTTGAAGGGGGGTCAAGTTTCTTTATCAAAAGGGGATGGATCCTCTTGTTGGGTGAGATCCTTGCTTGAGGACTGATTCATTTGTTGTTGGGGCCAAGTTCTAGGTTTTTGGAAGTCGTTTTATCTGCTTGGGGATAATTTCTATCAAATGAGAACTATTGTCCTTAGAGAATGGACGATTTTTTGTGTGTACAAGCTGCTAATACAAAGGAAAGATTGATATGAGTTATTCCTAGTGATCATCTCATGTAAATAGGTCTACAATAATAATAAATCAGCTTTATATTGTTGCCATCAGTTAAGATCTCTTCATAGCATGGATGTTGATTGATAAGCAAGTCAGAATTGATGTATTTGTTTACTGTTAAATGGGTTATAATCTGGTTATTATATTTGCAATTCTACTTTTCATGATTAGCATAAATAAGCTACCCTTTTAGCACCATATTATTGTGTATACATTGCACCATTGTATTGAGGAAATACACAAGCAACACACAACTCTAAACAACAACAAAAAAATAGTTATTATAGTGGAAATAAACCTACAGCCTAAGTGTTTGACGAAAGTCAGCCCCCAAAAACACATATTAATTGTTACAACATGGATAATTTGTGATATCAGTAGGTGGGTCATTACATTGGTATCAAATCTTGTGATCCTTCTAGCCTGTGAGGGTATACAATCTTGGCTATGGAAAATAATAATAAAAAATGCAAGGAACAATGGAGCCCAAGGTTCAAAGGGGAAGCAAACATGGAATCAAAGACGCCAAGAGAAAGATGAGGATTTTATAGATTGTTTGAGGGATTATATGGTGCTTAGTGAGGCATTTCACGCAGCCATGTCATTAAATGATTTTTGCACCATCAAACATTCTGAGTGGTATGAACCCCAAGTATCAATGGGTAAGAAGGAAAAGGTACTAGTTTATGAAGATTCTGATGCTTCTAAAAATGAGGAAAATTTTGAGTTTTCATTTGTTTCTTCTCCTCCAAATGAGCACATGGATGCTCATGACGCCTTAAAACTTGAGACCACAAAGGAGATTTGTGCAAATAAGGAAGAATATAGCACTAATATATTTTTATTCCAACAGAGTGAGAATGTTGTTTGGGATGAGGACCCAATTGATGACACTGTGATCTGGGATATCATCATATGAGGGCCAGGGAGAATGATACTCATAGGTATACTTCCAAACTTCATTATTATTTCTTTGTAATTCCCTTAGGGTTGACCAACATACTAGTCACTTTCCAATATTGCAGGCAATGGAAGAGGCATCTATTATTGTTATTTGATGCCCTCATGGTATACAACAGTATAGGAGAGGATCACTAGAGTTAGTTGCATGAGACAAAGGGAATTGTGGCCATGATCGAGGTCTTTCATTTGGACCATGTGATCAGTGCACAGGAGGAGATCCAAACTCTATCAAATCTGTTCATAGATGTTTCAGTAGGCCTTGGGAATGGTGTACTTCCAATTTGGTGGTGGGATCTTGGCACTCATCGGAGTGATAGACTGCTTCATATGATGAGGATAATCGGCAATGTCGTGTCAATGATTGGTCTATTTCATTGTGGGGATGTTGTGAGAAGAGTTGTTGAGCTTTGTTCTATATGGTGAGGTGGGTTTTCCCTCATGATACCCAGGATCGAGTCTATCCATGGGTTGGAAGACTTTGACTTCACTGTGATGCTTTGGCGAGACATGACCCAGGATAGTGAGTTCAATCCTTTTAGGGATTTCATCTTAGGGGTCTAGGAGAGGAGAGTGCAAACTGAGCATGGTGGTTAGATGATTATGATCATAGGGGCNGAAGACTTTGACTTCACTGTGATGCTTTGGCGAGACATGACCCAGGATAGTGAGTTCAATCCTTTTAGGGATTTCATCTTAGGGGTCTAGGAGAGGAGAGTGCAAACTGAGCATGGTGGTTAGATGATTATGATCATAGGGGCGCAACATTGGCATGATGGTTCCTCTCAGAGATTAGCTTGGGACCCTGGGACTACAATGTTTGAAAACTCGACAGTCGATACATATGAGATGGTCAATTTTCGATTTCCAAAGTTTACTCTTGGGATTCTTAGGATTGGTTTCCTTGAGGAGTGATCTTTTGAGGAGGTGACTGAGTTTATGTAGCTTATGATTTCATGGACTTCACTGAGATACATTGATAGGATATGATCCTCTATAGTGGGGACGATTATTTGAGGCATTACAGCTTGGGGTTGCAGGAGTGGAGGATGCAATCTAGGCAGGAGGGTCAGATATTTATGATCAGACTGGTGCAATTTCATCATGATGGGTCCTTTCTGGTAATATCATGGGACCTTGGGATTTTATGGGTTGACAATTTGGTAGTTGGTACTAATGGGAGAGCCAGTTGTTACTTTCATGAGCCTATTCATATGGATAAGTGGATCGATTTCATAGGTGGGATATTCTATGAAGGGTGGACTGAGTATTTACAGTATATATTTTCTCTACATATCGGTGGTATTTAGGGGGCCTCTTCTGTTAGTACATTGCAAGACAATATCGTGAGCGGTAGGTGATCCACATCATTCAAATAGGATTGGAACCCGAGGATCCTTCTCAATTTCAATTTGGTTCAACTTATTGATCATAGGGTTGTGATGGCATTGCTTGAGGACAAACAATATTTGGAAAGGGAGGATTGTAATGTTCCAATTTTTCGATTCCCTTGCTCTACAGTTGTAGATGACCTTATGGGTTTATGTCAGCCTAACCATAGGGGTAATTTGAGGTTAACATTGAGATCRAGYGGTTTGGAGGAGTYATWTGATTMTTTCAAAGGCTTGMACATTATCTTTCATCATCGGGATCASTCATGTGCAATCAGTTTCAGTTCCARATCATTTCGACTATTCCCATAAATTTGGAAGTATTAATGAACATTATTTAAKGATTTGCAYTAAGGTTGTCATTTTAGTAATTTATCTAAGAGGGGTACATTGGTGTAATAGCTCATTGGAACYAGGATGAAGATATATAAATGGTGGWGAGGATACAAAGTGACTTTCAGTACCCAAAAATGCTTTAAAGTCAAATAAAAAAAAWTTATGARTAAAAGGGGTTAATAAATTAATAAAGTGATTTTTCTAAAGTTAAATTAAAAAGTCACTTAAATGTAAAAGGGTCAACAAAATGGTGAACAAGGAAATATAAGAGGAATGAGGGTGCCATCTCTCATTATGCATTTGTTATTTTCTAAAAACGATTTTGAGAGAGCTCTTGTGGCTTTGGCTCTTGAGACGAAAAACCCTAGAGGAGTTTAGGATTGGGTTTGATGGTGAAAATATCCACCCTAGCTGATCGTAGAGGAGGGATCATTCATATTTATTCATTGTGCTTCATTGAGGTTAAGTATTTATTCACTTAGCAACTGAGTTTTTATCTACAATTTTTTTTTGGCTTGAAGAGGGCGAGTTAGTTTGTGGCTACATTTTTATGTGTGGTGGTTGCATTTTCTTGAGATTGGGGGCCAAATCTTGAGTTTGGGGGTCGAGTTACTCACTTGGAGTATGAATCTTATATGATTGGGATTGGGACCTGAGGATCATTCTCAATTTCAGTTTGGTTCAACTTATTGATCATAGGGTTGTGATGCCATTGCTTGAGGACAAACAATATTTGGAAAGGAAGGATTGTAATGTCCCAATTTTTCGATTCCCTTGCTCTACAGTTGTAGATGACCTTATGGGTTTATGCCATCCTGACCATAAGGTTAATTTGAGGTTAACAGTGAGATCGAACGGTTTGGAGGAGTTATATGATTCTTTCAAAGGCTTTCACATTATCTTTCATCATCGGGATCACTCATGTGCAGTCAGTTTCAGTTCCAGATCATTTCGACTATTCCCATAAATTTGGAAGTATTAATGAACATTATTTAATGAATTACACTAAGGTTGTCATTTTAGTAATTTATCTAAGAGGGGTACATTGGTGTAATATCTCATTGGAACCAGAATGAAGAGATATAAATGGTGGCGACGATAAAAAGTGACTTTCAGTACCCAAAAATGTTTTAAAGTCAAATAAAAAAAAATTATGAGTAAAAGGGGTTAATAAATTAATAAAGTGATTTTTCTAAAGTTATATTAAAAAGTCACTTAAGCGTAAAAGGGTCAACAAAAGGGTGAACAAGGAAATATAAGAGGAATGAGGGTGCTCTCTCTCATTATGCATTTGCTATTTTCTAAAAACTATTTTGAGAGAGCTCTTGTGGCTTTGGCTCTTGGGACGAAAAACCCTAGAGGAGTTTAGGATTGGGTTCGATGGTGAAACTATCCACCCTAACTAATCGTAGAGGAGGGATCACTCAGATTTATTCATTGTGCTTCATTGAGGTTAAGTATTTATTCACTTAGCAACTGAGTTTTTATCTACAAAATTCGTTTTGGCTTGAAGAGGGCGAGTTAGTTTGTGGCTACATTTTTATGTGTGGTGGTTGCATTTTCTTGAGATTGGGGGCCAAATCTTGATTTTGGGGGTCGAGTTACTCACTTGGAGGATGAATCTTCTTAATTGGGTCAAGTTCCCTCATTCTAGGTGAAGGTATATGTAGCTAGGGTGAATCTCTTGTTGTGGTTGCACTTATTTTTGAAGGGGGGACAAGTTTCTTCATCAAAAGGAGTTGAATCCTCTTACTGGGTGAGTTCCTTACTTGAGGACCAATTCATTTGATGTTGTGGCCAAGTTCTAGGTTGTTGAAAGTCATTTTATTTGCTTGGGGCCAGGTTCTATCAGCTGAGAATGATTTTCCTTAGAGAATGGACGATTTTTGGTGTGTACGAATTGCTAATACAAAGGAAAGATTGATCTGAGTTATTCCTAGTGATCATCTCATATAAACAGGTTAGCAATAATAATAAATCAGATCTATATTGTTGCCATCAATTAAGATCTCTTCATAGCATGGATGTTGATTGATAAGCATGTCAGAACTGATATATTTATTTATTGTTGAATGGGTTATAATCTGGTTATTATCTTTGCAATTCTATTTTTCATGATTAGTACAAATAAGCTAACTTTTTAGTACCATGTTCTTGTATATACATTGCACCATTATATTGAGGAAATAGACTAGCAACACAAAACTCTAAACAACAGTAAACAAATAATTATTATAGTGGAAATAAGCCTACATACTAAGTGTTTGACTTTGATGAAAGTCAAGACCTAGAAACACACATTAATTGCTACATTAGCATGGAAAAATTGTGATATCAATATGTAGGTCATTACAAGAAACCACTCACGTATGTTAAATGTATATTTTTTAATTTTATTTTAGATTATGAAAGTAAACAATATAATTTTATTTCATGTAAATTTATGTGGTTGTATTTTATTTAATTATATGTAATTAGTTTTTCTTTTATAAGGTAATTCATCTTGTGTTATTTTGTATTTGTGTTTATATTGAAATTGTATTTTTAATTACTTAATTTTATTTTTTCAAACTTTTTTATAATCTAACTACTTCTATTAACATGGCACCAAAAAAAATACAAACAATCATACAATCTTGCTAGTGCCCCCACCAAATGTTTGTACCTAGGGATATGGATTAAAATATATCATAAAAGCTAAAAGTATAAACCTATGTTGTACCGTGGTGGTAAGAATTACATAAAATATTGTATAACATAAGACATATCATTTATAAAAGGATACTAAACTACTCATGTACTTCATGTCCCTAAAGTGTGCCTAGGTGTTGTTCCATTTGGGTATCCTTGTTTCATCTAGAGGTATAGGATTTGAAGGATTTCCTCCAGACTTTAGAATGTTATCAATGTTATCAATCTCATCCTCATTAACTTCTTGATTCTCTGAGTAGCGATGAATAATGATTTCAATGTTGAAGATTTCTTTGCAAAGTATGTCAAATTTAGTATCCATCACAAGTAGTTTATGTAGAATATCTTAGTATTTGTTTCCTCCTTCTTCAACCATTAAGATATAAAGGTCTCGTTGAGCTAATATAACCCATTTATCTTGAAGATTCTGGTATCACGAATTTTGGAATAGCCAAGGTCTGATATCCAACCATCAAAATCGGCCTCTATCTCCTCTTTGGAGAGTTTCTAGCACTTGTTATTGATAATCGTTTCCATGTTTCCTATTTTTTTCTTAGTGCTAACATCCAACTGAGTAGGGTAAGCCTCGTATGCTCTCATAGCCTCTATATAGGCCCTAGTTTTGTGTAGATATGTCTAGGTGTGCCTTGGGTGTTGACCAGGAGTTGGGTTTCATTTGGCCATCCCATTCTTGTTGTTTCTAGGGGTATTGGTCTTGTTACCATGCCTCATGATTGGAAGTTGGGTATTGGCATGGAAGGTAGAATGTCACCCAATAAATAGGGGATGTGTTAGATTGTGTTTAGGAGAAGTTAAAACACTCAACCAGTGGGATTTTGGGTAGAGAATATTTCTTTTGAGGCTATTGTTGTTCCAAGCCCAAGTAGGAGAGGATATGCAAAGTTGGGTACAAAGTTAAGCTAGGCATCATTTGGAAATATTGTGACAAGGGAGGTGGAAAAAACATGCACTAGTAACCAAAACCAAGCCAATTGGTATCCCCACCAATCAATATTGACAAAATTGTAATTCAGATTGAAAATATGAACTATGTAACGAAGACACTGGCAATTATAGAAAATATATGGCAGTCAAAAGTAGAGGACCTATGAGGGAGTTTCAATATACTAAGCAACCAAGAACAATGCAAACTGCAGATGCCACCCCATGAACTAGCTCTATCACCCTTGAAATATTTTTTGCAGTTCTTTCCAACTAGGATTACGTCCATCCTAAGCTTGGGCTTGGATTTAAATTGAAACATACCAGCTCTAGCCATGATTATTGTAGGTCTCATCAATTGAGTTTCATAATGCAAAAAACTATGGACCAGACTCTCATTGTCAAATGCGAAATCTATCATACCCACATCGCTCTGTAAAATCATATCCCACCTCATCCTTTGCTTCTTCGAGAGGCTTCCACACAGTGACATCCTAAAGCCACCCACTTTTATGACACATCACCACCATGTAGAAACACCCAATCAAGATTTATTTTTTCAACCTTAAAAAACCATAATTTCTTATTACAATTTTGAAAATTATAAATTTTTGTAAACTCAAAATTCACATTATAAATTTATATTTATATTTCTATTTAAAATATGTTTTTATTATTTTTAAACTTAAAAAATAATTATTACTCTTCAAAAATTTGTTATTCTATATATATTTGTTATTTAATTAAATATTCAATTTTACCCTTTAATTTTCTCAAATAATATTATTATAATTGTGAAAACTTACACACTTATATTTAAAACTCACGGAACAAGGTTGCATGGCAGCGTATACCTGCCACTATGCAGGTATAATAAAATAAAATAATAGTTGTATTGAATCCACCGCATGTGTCGAGACATCATTTCATTAAAGGACGTTGAGCCCCATCTCATTAAAGGAAGTTGAAGATCCTTACGCAGCTGTTGAAGATCCTTACGCAGCCACAACAATAAGAGATGCATTTGAACAACTAATCACAATTTAGAAAAATGTTTTAAAATAATTAAAAAAATCAAATTGTAAAGTTATACCTTTAAAAATGCTCAAAACTATTTTCGTCAAACCCCAGCTAATAGACGATTAATAGCATATCCAATACTATATACCACCACAAGCGGCAAGTATAATAACCAATATCCCTTCACATTATTTTGAATGATCTTAAAAAAACCCAATTTCATCAAACATTTAGATTATACATTGTAAAACGCTCAAACTTATATTTAAGGTTAACACTCAAAATTTGTAATATAAACATAGAACTTATATTTAAGTTTAACCCTTAAAAAAATTGTGAAAAAAAAAATACAAATGCCATCAACTTTGAATTGTACAAAATATTATATTATTTTATTTTAACTTTAACAATTAAATAATTGTGAAAAAAAGTACAATTGTCATCCATTTGAATCCTACCTACAAAATATTATTTTATTTTATTTAAATGTGTCTAGGAAAAAGGTACCCATTAAATGAGAACAAAAAAAAATGCATATTCATGCCAAAAAAGAAAGGGTTATTTATTTAATAAGATGGGCCCCCAACTTTTGACAATATATATAAAAAAACAAGAAATATTTATTACAATTACATTGGGGGAAGTAAAGGCAGCAATAAGACTTCAAAGTTTTTGACCAATAAGAGATCACATAATTGAGATTTAAATTTAAAATAAATAATTATTTTTTAAAACTTTGGATAAATGGATGTATATTTTATAGTCAACCATGAAATAATAGAAAGTAACTCAAAGCTACATACCATGTCTATAAAAAGATATAATAATAAAGTCCTCCTTTTCCCAAATTGATAAAGCATAAAACTATGACATATTATATAAGTGGTATATGAAAAATTAGATTTAAACCTCACTCCCAATGCAAAAGTACCAATCATAGCCAATAACTCTTTTGTCTCTTTGCTGACTCAAGCCCATAAAAGGTGTAGAAAGTTCAATCCTTTTCATAACCTCAAAAAGGGAAACGACCATGACGTGGTTTGTCATCTTCCTCAAATGTGATTTGAAGCAATCCATAGTTATAGTTATATTGGTAATCTTTTAAAAATCCATAAGAGCACATTTATCTGAAATTAAATATGATATAAAGTCTTTAGATAGTGAAATAAGATATGAAGTTTTTAAATAATAAAAAGTCCATATCCAACAAAACAAACCCTAGCCCAATAATATAATAAACTATTATAGTATTAATGTCCTATTTTGTTTTATACCATTTTACATAGAATAATTTTTTTCATAAAGTTGAATAGGGGAATATATTGGATGTTGGTCCTTATTTCATATCACCTACTTAGCCCAATCGAAATCCATTCATTTATTAATAAGTGCATTAACAAAATTGTTTACAACTCTCTTTATATGGGTGAGCAAAAAAAAAATATAAAGGTCATACAATAAAAAAGAAAAATCATAGTACAAGTTTTTTTAGATCATAATTTTCATAAATAAGCAACGTTATGGGCAAATAATTTTCATAAATAAGCAACGTTATGGGCAAATAATTTTGTTGGTTAGTTAAATGCATTTCTCAAAATCCCTTTAATCTTTTTTGCCTGGAACCTCATGAAAATCTAAGTTGATGAAGGACTAAAATGGGAATAGCGAAACAATTAGGTGAATGGGGTGATGTATCCACCTAATTGGTAAAATCAAATTGATGAAATCATTTCTTCAAAATTATCATTTGAGTTGTCCCCTTAGATACCTTTAAAACCATCCTCTTTTCCATTTTTATCCAATGGTTACTTTTACAATTCTTAAAATTTATTATTATTAAATGATATGAGAAAATTTGATTTATCTATCCAAAATATGTTGACTATAATTCATTGAAATATTTCATATCACAAAGCTTCTTACCCCAATTCATAATCTAATCCAACCTAAGGTTGGAAATTACCCTTTGCCAACCAACAAAGGAAAAGCATACCTATTTTTGAGGAATATTCATCATCATTGCCCTTTGGATCTAGTCCAATATGGAATGAACATGAAAAAAAAAGGACCCATAAGAATGTGCTTACATAGATGATGGCCATGTGAGATTCCTAAGTCTAGGCAATTTCCAAAGGAAAGTACAAATGTTTAATCAATAATATGCATTCTAGACCTTTTTCCAAATGGGTCATTTGTTTAAAAGTGTAAAAAGACATTAAGTGGTTAAATATCACTAGGTCTTTGTAAAATGTTGTACACTTTACATGTATCTTACCCTAAGTGAGAATGTCTAGTCCATCCTTCCAAAGTAATTTATTTATTTATTATTTATTTATTTTTATGTTTTGTCAAGATGTAAAAGTCTTATTTACTGAAAACCCCTTATAGGCCACATATTTGGAAATTTACATTGTCTAGAAGCCAAGGATTTTTAGGGTGTCCCTTCGTGGTGTGTGTCTATCCAAAACCGATTATTTGTGATTCTGCTAATTTTATACTTAGATAATAATCTTTTTGGTGATTAATGAATTTCCATAAAGATAGCATTTGGTTCTAGGAATTAGTCCAAAGAAACATTGAGTTACCATCTTTGATTCCCTAAAAAAGTCATTTGGATAAATCATTGTTTTGAGAATAACTTTCTACAATATGTTAGGGGCATACTTCCCTTTCCAAATCTATGCCCAAATGGTTTGTTATTCATAAAACCATGTGATATTAATAATAATTAGAAGTCTCCCATGGCATATAAAATGTTCAATTTCTTTGTTCATTTACATATTTTTGGATGGACCGAAGACCATTAAAGTTTATGCCAACCAAATTACTTAACTGGTAGATTTTATGAGCTAGGCCACTAGTTGTTGTTCATTGTGCCACATTTTACAATTTTTCTCTTATAAGTGTTGGAAGTATAAAATGCACAACTATACAATATGGGGTTGTAATAGGGCCCCATAAATTTTATGCATGCAATAACATCTCTCTCTCTCTCTCTCTCTCTCTCTCTCTCTCTCTCTCTACATGCATGCATACATATACATACATACATACATATGTATAGCTCTCTTAAAATCCCCAAGGGGTAGCTATGTTTGTTAACCATTTATGCTAAGGCATAATGTCCTAGGGTGATTGCCATTCTCACTGAGCCAAAAGGGGTTACCAACAAATTTTTCCATTTGCAATTAATATCACTCTCCATTCAAACATCTAAGGAATAGGGGGGCACTATGTGGAATGTCATTGAAAAAGTGCCAACATCGTTATTCTTTGCTTAAGTGCGAGAGGGTGGG